>PVJS01022277.1:0-30680 GCA_004027185.1 Glis glis
TTTTTTTTTTTTTTTTTTTTTGGTACTGGGGATTGAACCCAGAGGCATTCTACCTCCAAAGTATACCCGAAACTTTTCCTTTGTATTTTTTTCTTTTGAAACAGGGTCTTACTAGGTTTTTTTATACTTTATTTTGAAACCGGGTCTCACAAAGTTGCGGAGGGCCTCACTAAGTAGAGAGAGAGAGAGAGACAGGGAGAGAGACAGAGAGAGAGCTGAGGCTGGCTGCGAACCCAGATCCTCCGGTCTCCGCCTCCCAAAGTACTAGGATTACAAGCTTGCGCCACCACGCCCGGTGAAAAATACATTTTAAGTACAGTGTTGTCATTTGTTTTTTCTTTTTTCTTTTTGTGTTACTGGGTATTGAACCCAGGGGCATTCTACCTCTGAGCTACACCCCAGCCCTATTTTTTATTCTTTATTTTGAAACAGGGCCTCACTAAGTTGCAGAGGGCCTCACTAAGAAGCTGAGGTTTGCCGTGAACTGGGATCCTCCAGTCTCAGCCTCCCAAGTACTGGAATTTCAAGCATGTGCCACCACATCTGGGGGCATTTGGATTTTAAAGTGGAGCTTGAGTCCCTCTAGTGGGTAGAATGTAATTCACCTTCCAAGTTTGAGATAGAATGGACCATAGCAATCAGATGTTCATGACACTGGTTTTCAACTTTAGAGTTCTCATGGGTACTGGTATCCTCCGTTCCCCACTGAGGCAGTGTCGGCTAACTGCTGGTCTGGCCCTCACTTCAGCCAAGATTCAGAAGTCTTCCTCTTCCACCCATGTGATCCCAGTGGCCCTGGCCATTTCTAGCCTGTGATGGCACCAGCTATGGCTCATTGGCTACTTTGTTTCAAGCCTCAGCAAGAATAAACTCAAACTACAAGTTGGTGATTTCACACCATGCACTTCCTTATAGAGAAGACCACAGTGCCCTGGGAGCCTTGAGTAACCATGAAATGTATCATTGTGTAGACCTGCTTTGGGCAGAACAGATAGATAAGGACCTTCGGTTGTGGGAGTAGTTCTCTCCTGACAGCAGAAGTGGGGTAGTGCTGTTGGAAAGAACTTGGGCTTGGGGTTCAAATCCTAACTCTGCCATTGCTAGCTGTGACTTTGGCTGTGATTACATTTCTCCCTGTATCTTAGTTTTCCCTTTTGTAAAATGAAGAGTTGGTAAAACTATCTTGCAGGGTTGGTTTACCTAGTGGAGATAACACACACAAAGGCCTTTGTGTTTTTAGTGCTCTGTGATGGGTAGCACAAGTCTTGGAAATTTCCCCTAGTCAAATCTGTTATAATGAACGGGATTTAATTATTTGGATAACGTTCTTCTCTTTCCTATGTCTTCCTTTTTCTTTTAGTCACCACCAAGTAAGCGAAGAAAATTAGAGAAGCCAAGAAAACCCATTACGTTTGTAGTTTTGGAGTCTGTGATGAGAGAATTGTCCCTCAAGGCGTCGTCTTTGGGCTCTGAGACGGTTGAAGGCATAGTAGTTGTGACAACATGGATAGAAAAAATTCTTACTGATCTCAAGGTACCTGGTTAAGCACATTGACAAAGTACTCATAATGAACTAACTTCTTTACCTCCATTTCTTCTTTTTCTTTCCTTTCTGAAAAGCGATTTCCTATAAAACTCTCCTTTTCTTCCACATAGGTCCAGCATAAACGAGTTCCCTGTGGAAAAGAAGAAGTTAGCCTTTTCCTGACAGCCATAGAAAATTCCTGGATTCACTTAAGGAGGAAGAAAAGAGAGCGAGTTAGACAGCTGAGGGAAGTGCCTCGAGCCCCTGAGGACGTCATCCAAGCCTTGGAGGAGAAGAAAGCCACCCCCAAGGAGTCGGGCAGTAGCCACGACGTGGCCCCAAGCCCCCAGGAGAATGTCCTGTGTGGGCCTGCTCTGCTGGAAGGCGAGTCTGCCACCGTCGGGGGCCACTGCCCAAGCCAGGAATCATTGTCCCAAGAGGACACCTCAGAACCCATGGAGGATGAAAGGAATGAGGAAAAGGGAGGGGCAGAGGCTGTGGAAAGTTGTAAAGGCTCTAGCAATGGAGCCCAGGACCGAGAGGCCTCTGAGCAGCTCAGCAACCCAGCGGCTGACAAGGGGCAGCACCTCCAAGGAGCAGCTGGACAGTACCTGTTTAAGTGTTTGATAAACGTTAAGAAGGAGGTGGACGATGCCTTAGTTGAAATGCACTGGGTTGAGGGCCAGAACAGGGATCTGATGAACCAGCTTTGTACCTATATACGTAACCAAATTTTTAGGCTTGTTGCTAGTTAACTCCAAACTTCTGTATGGTGCTGTGGGTGGAGCTCAGTGGTGGAGCATGTGCTTAGCCCTGGGTTATACCCCAGTACTCCCCCCCAAAAAATCTATAAAACAACTTGCTTTGGAGAAGCCTGTGGGGTGGCAAGAATTTTACTGCTGGCCCATTAGTAACATTGTGCAGAATTATCTTAAAAAGCAGAAACCAATTAATCCATTTTAACCCCCATCCCTTTTTAAAGTTACAGGAAATTGTAGTATAGTGGTTCAGGAGGAAGGATTGTGATTATCAGCAACAACAAAAAGGTATCAGTTAACTCCAGAAGGATTTAAACTGATTCAAGCTGGTTACCTCAAGGTAGACTGATTCTCTAAGGCCAAAGGGACTATTTGTGGCATCTGGTCTGGGTCAGCAATACCCAGAGCATCAGGGTCTCGGTCCCCCAGGGTTGCTTAACAAGGAGGGTGGTTCCCTCATCCTCCAAGGGAGGCAGTACAGCAGTTCAGAGAGGCCTGGGAGCCCTCTTCTAGAGTCCCTTCAAGACTGAACCTGCTTTCCCTCTGTACATATGATTCATTAACTGCTACAGTCCCCAGAAAGGAGCCGGCCCAATGGTGGGTGTGGGCGAGTGAGCGAGAGAAACCTTAGGCCAGGAAGAAGGATGGATCTGGGTAACTTGGGAAATGGCACATTCTTGACTCGTGACTGTTCTGCTGTTGCTTATTTCAGAAGCAGAATTAGGTGAGCAAGCTGGGTGTGGTGACGTGTGCCTGTAACTCAAGTACTTGGGAGGCTCAGACAGGAGGATTGCAGGTTCAAGGCCAGCCTCAGCAACTTAGTGAGATTCTGTTTCAAAATAAAGTAGGGCTTAGGGGTGTAGCTCAGAAGTAGAATGCCCATGGGTTCAATCCCTAGTACCACACAAACACCAAAAAAGGTGTAAGCAAAGCTCCTAGCTGAGACAGATACAGCAGAATGCGCCTATTCCCCCACCTCCAGCCTGTTGAAAGCACCATTTTGTAGCAGTTTTACTGCTGTTTAGCTTGTTTCAACATGTAGAAGTGGAGCTTGTTTAATTTTTTTATTTTATTTAGTGTGTGTGTTGCTGGAGATTAAACCCAGGGACATTCTGCCTCCAAGCTATACCCCCAGCCCTTTTTTTTTTTTTTTTTTTTTTTTTTTGCGGTACTGGGGATTGAGCTGGGCCAGGGGCATTCTATCTCTGAGCTACACCCCCAGCCCTATTTTTTCATTCTTTATTTTGAAACAGGATCTCACTAAGTAGCTGAAGCTGGCCACGAACCCGGATCCTCCAGTCTCAGCCTCCCAAGTACTGGGATTACAAGCGTGCGCCACCATGCCCGGCAGAAAAGAACATTTTAACCAGTGTTTTTCACCTGGTCCATGGACCTCCAGAGAAATCCATAAGCCCCCTGGAATGATTTCTAAAGCTCCGTGAGCATATGTGTTTGTTTTGTTTTGGTTTGGTTTTTTCTAGGGAGAGTCTGTGACATGAGAGGAGGCAGTAACCCAGCCCACTAAGGATAAAGAATTACTGTTCTAGTCCAGCCACTCATGTGACAGGATGAAGAAACCAGTGCTCAGGGTCACACACAGCCAGGACTCAGTCCAGAGCTTTGGGCCCCCACCCTCATCCAGTAATCAGGGCTGTACTGGTCCATACCATACTGCCGTGCTTCTCTCTCAGGAGTATCACATTTGAATTATATGCAAGGCCCAAACCTAGTTTTCTTGATGAAATTTTAGGATATTTGAATTAAGTGGCAGTTATCCATTCAATAAGTATTCAGGTGTTTATTTCATTGTAAGAGAGTAGCATATGCTCAGAGATTTGGAAAAAATGGGCTAGGGTTATAGCTGAATGGTAAAGTGCTTGCCTAGTAGCGTGAGACCCTGGGCTCAATCCCCAGCACCCAAAACGAAACAAAACCCAACCACAGTCTGTCTTTTCTGAGGTAACCACTTAAGTGGTTCTCTGACACAGCCTTCTTGGTATGTCTGTGTTTCCTTCCAGTTAGTCTTTCTAGAGATGCTGTGTGTGTGTGGATTTAACTTATGCTCTATATTCAGTTTTATATTGTACATTTTTTATTTAACATTTCATAAGTATTTTTCCATATTATAATGGCAGTGTATTTATTTACACTCCTTGTGTGTTCCATATGTATTGGGCTTTGTTCAAGTCCAGTTCATAGAGATTTTCAGAGACTGCTGTGATTGAAGACACAATAGGTGTGTCTGTGTCTATATGTGTTTTAGTCCAAGGTTTAAGGTCCAGTGTCATGGAGGGGGGTTTATAGATGTTATGCTAATGATCCTAGAATTTTTAAAAATGTAAAAAGGATGGTGTCCACAGTCTTTGAAAAAGTAGAGCTATGAGTGCCTTCTTTATATTTGAATGTTATTTCCTTCTCTAAGAAAAACAGTTTATTCTTTATTTTTTTGGCAGCACCAGGGATTGAACCTAGGGGCAATACCTATACTCCCAGCCCTATTTTTTATTCTTTATTTTGAAACAGGGTCTCACTAAGTTGCGGAGGGCCTCATACCACTTAAGTAGCTGAGGCTGGCCGCGAACCTGAGATCCTCCTGTCGCAGCCTCCCAAGTACTGGGATTTCAAGCGTGCACCACCACACCCGGCAGTTTATTTCTTAAACTATCTATTGAAGAGACATTGAAAACAAAAGGGCATCTAAGAATTGTTTTGGTTGTGCACATGCTTTATAATTATGTGATAGCATATACCTCTGAAACTGAAGGAAAGTAATTTTCTTTAAAAAAAAATAATAGGAGGCTTGGTGTGGTGGCGTACGCCTATGCTTGCTTGGGAGCTGAGACAGGAGGATTGAGGCCAGCGAAGACCTGCAGCAACTTAGCGAGACCCTTTAAAAAAGTAAAAATAAATAATAAATGATAATAATAATAATAATAATAATAATAATAATAGAAGCTGAGCATGGTGGTGCATGCTTGTAATCCCAGTACTTGAGAGGCTGAGACAGGAGGATCGCATGTTCGCGGCCAGCCTCAGCTACTCAGCTCATGAGGCCCTCTGCAACTTAGTAAGACCGTTTCAAAATAAAAAATAGGGCTGGGGATGGTGGTGTAGCTTGGAGGTAGAATGCCCCTGGATTCAATCCCCAGTTCTTCAAAAAAAAAAAAATAGTAATAATAATAGGTTACTGACCCACGTGTCAAATGTTGATGACACTTTTCTTAAGTGTCTGGAGGTGAGATTCATGTTGGTATTGGTGGGTTGGTATGAAATTAAATCTTTGCGATGTTATCTTAAATTCTATTCTGGTCTCTGGAATTGGCTTCTGATCTCTCAATAGCTAAAATGGGAACAGAAGCTGAGCTTGTTTTCCGAGGTGAACTAAAGTTGCTTTTGTTCGTGGGACTCCGCTTTGGGTCCATCAGTTTGGTTTCTTCACCCCACATCTTGCCAGACTGTTCCCACACCAGAGCTTTGCTGCATGTCCTAGCAGGGCTGGTGGCTCCGTGGTGGGGTTTTCAGTTAATCTTAAGTGTTCAGGTTGATTATTATAGTACGTGTTTTAAAATACATAAAACCTCTCTTTTCTGGACAGAAATCAAACCTTACCACGTGAACACATGACCTTCTAAGCTCTGGCAGGAATAATAAAACTAAGACGTGTTAAAGCTGCCAAGACCAGGGAAAATCCGAAGGCTTTTAAGGAAGGGGATTCAACCTAGCGAGACCCTGTTTCAAAATAAAAATTAAAAGGACTGGGGGTGTAGCTCGGAGGTAGATTGCCCCTAGGTTCAATCCCCAGTACCAAAAAAAAAAAAAAGAGTTCATGAATTCTTCATTGGCTGTTGGTGCTCTCTCCATCTTACTTAAACTTTAGTACTTCCCACTGTAGCCACATGGGGGCACCCTCGGTCCTTTCATCAAGCACCCTAACCTCACTGGGAATGGAATAAATTGTGCCCATGGTATCTTTGGTAAGTATTTTTATGTAAACAAGTACATTAAAAAATCCTTATAAGCCGGGCGTGGTGGCGCACGCTTGTAATCCCAGTACTTTGGGAGGCGGAGACCGGAGGATCCGGGTTCGCGGCCAGCCTCTGCTCTCTCTCTCTCTCTCTCTCTCTCTGTCTCTACTTGGTGAGGCCCTCCGCAACTTCGTGAGACCCGGTTTCAAAATAAAGTATAAAAATAGGGCTGGGGGCGTAGCGCAGAGGTAGAACGCCCCTGCATTCAATCCCCGGTACCGCAAAAAAAAAAAAATCCTTACAATAAGCCGGGCATGGTGGTGCACGCTTGTAATCCCCGTATTTGGGAGGCTGAGACACGAGGATCAAAGGTTCAAAGCCAGCCTCAGCAACTTAGGCTGTCAGCAACTTAGCAAGACCCGTTTACAAATAAAAAATAAGGGTTTGGGGGTATAGCTCGGAGGTAGAATGCCCCTGGGTTCAATCCTCAGCACACACACACACACACATCCTTAAATCCTTATCACCCGCTGGGCATGGTGCACACTTGTAATCCTAGTACTTAGGAGGCTGAGACAGGAGGATCACAGGTTTCAGACCAGCCTCCGCAACATAGTGAGACCCTGTTTCAAAACAAAAAATAGAGCCGGGCATGGTGGTGCACACTTATAATCCCAGTACTTGGGAGGCTGAGACAGGAGGATCACAGGTTCTCAGCCAGCCTCAGCTACTTGTGAAGCCCTCCGCAACTTAGTGAGACCCTGTTTCAAAATAAAGAATAAAATAGGGCTGGGGGTGTAGCTCAGAGGTAGAATGCCCTTGAGTTCAATCCCCAGTACCATAAAAAAAGGTTGGGGTGTAGCTTAGAGGTAGAACACCCCTAGGTTCAATCCCCAGTAACATACACATAGAATAGAAGGAATTGGGTTTGCCACTAGAAGCAGGGCATTGATGGTTTTTAACCTTTCCAATAATCCCAAGTATGTACCCTTCAGTGCAAGCACCAGCGCAGTAAAAGAGAACCCTCCATGGGCTCTCCCTGTTAGTAGCAAACCTCACACACACTAGAAAGTTCCTGCTCTGCTCTATAGACATCCAGATCTGCTGTGACTCACCCAAATGACTAAAACAGCAGTTTATTTTTTTAATTGCCAGTTGGAACAGCTAATGCTGCCTTTCAGAGGCTGTGCTTTTACTCCAGGGAACTGTGTTGTGACTGAGCGAAGATCTTGCACCTCTGAATGCCCTTCAAGGTGTAGCCTGTCTGCCTGTCTCAGTGTATGCAGAAACATCATGGCCTCTAGACTCTCCTCAGGGAAGCAGGGGACCACTGGTGCTCATTAGGAGTGAGGGAACTGAGCCAGAGGGAAAAAGTACAATTGCATTTGACAGAATCGGCAAGGACCTAGCCAGGCGTGGTGGCGCATGCTTGTAATCCCAGTACTTGGGAGGCGGAGACCGGAGGATCCGGGTTTGCAGCCAGCCTCAGCTACTTAGTGAGGCCTCTGCAACTTAGTGAGACCCTGTTTCAAAATAAAGAATAAACAATAGGGCTGGGGGTGTAGCTCGGAGGTAGAATGCCCCTGGGTTCAATCCATGGTACTGCAAAAAAAAAGAATTGGCCAGGGCCTGGATGTGATGCTCTGAAGAGGGCAAAGGATGTGTAAGTCCAAGGTGCCTTTCCAGCCACCCTAGGAGACCCCGACTTGGCAGTTCATCAGACCTGGGGTTTGCATTGCACCTGTAAGACTACTTGCAAGGCTTCAGTGAGAGGAGGACTTGAGTGTAAGTACATGAACAAAGGATGAGCCTCTCACTTTGCCTGTTTCTCCTTATTCTGCTTGGAGTTTTCAATGTCTGGTCAGAATATCTACCAGTGGTCAAGTGAAAAGGCCTAGACCTCAAGTTATAACTGCAGGTGTTGAGTACTACCTGTTGGCCAAGAGCAAAGGGAGACTTCATGCTATGCAGGGAGCAATGGCGAGCCAATAATTGTCCATCTCCCTGCCAGAGGTAAAGACTGGAAGCTCAGAAGGCTTAAGTGACTTGCCCTAAGGTTATTCCCAGGGTGAAGTCATGGAAATGGGATTTGAACTCGGGTCCAATACACCAAGACTAGGATCTTGGGCCAAATCTCAAAATGTGGTGACAAGTTCCCCACTTAAGATGTAAATGTACTTACGGTCACATTTGACCCACCTCTGTGGAAGGAGGCTGCAATTATATGAGAATGGGGAAGAGAGAAGAAGCATGTTTCCTCAGCTTAGCCCTTTAAGGTATACTCTTTTCCAGCCTATGATCAATGAGTAAGATTTAGTAAGGGAAATTACTTATAATTAGTTCTTAATTTATGCCACCAGATCTTCACAGAATCTTGTATTTGGAAGCCGGGCGTGGTGGTGCATGCTTGTAATCCCAGTACTGGGGAGGCTGAGACAAGAGGATCCGGGTTCGCGGCCAGCCTCGTACTTAGGCCCTCTGCAACTTAGTGAGACCCTGTTTCAAAATGAAGAATAAAAATAGGGCTGGGGGTGTAGCCTGGAGGTAGAATGCTCCTGGGTTCAATCCCCGGTACCACACACACACAAAAAAGAATCTTGTATTTGGCAGTAGTGCAGATAATAAAGTAGTTAATGAAACCACAAAATAAAATGTCTAGGGAAAGCATATGTTGGACCAGAATCAATGTGAAATAACTGATAATTATGTAATGACTGACAATACATAATTGTATAACAATTATTTTTTAAAGAAGGCAGCTCCAAATATTTCACTTTCAGAACAACACAAAGCAGAGGCCACTTGAGCTGGCAGGAGGAGGCAGCTCTGTGAGAAGCCAGCATGCCACTGTAGGGCTTGGGGAAGCAAAGGCCACTGCCTGCCATCTGCCGGGCCTCTGGGGAACGTGGCCCAGGAGTCTAGAAGGAGGGCCAGGAAATTCCCAGCTGGGGGACTTGGCTGGACCAGCAGCCAGCCAGCCCCCAGGGAAATGGCAGTTTGTGCTGCCACTGCTGTCCAGAAAGAGCAGGCTCCCCACAGAGCTCTGCAAGAGGGACCCCAGGTGAGGCTGGGCCTGCTCCCATAGATGTGCCATTTGAGACTTGGTGTCTCTAGCTGGAAGAGGGGGAGTCATACCCAGTCTGCTCTGACATAGAATTCCCACTTCAGACACGGTTGTCCCAGGATTCATGCCTTCAGGCCCAATGTGGATATAGTCGTAGGGCTTTATGGACCAGACCCTGGCCAGGATTTCCATGAGCTTTGGACCCACACAGATAAGGACTTATTCATTGATGAAAGGAGACAGGAGCCAGGCAAGAAGGTGAAGAGCAGCCAGGTGTGGTGGCACACTCCTGTAATCCCAGTATTTAGGAGGCTGAGACAGGAGGATCGCAGGTTCGAGGACAGCCTTTGCAAGTAGTGAGACTCTCATCGGCCTAGTGAGACCCTATTTCAAAATAAAAATAAAATAGGGCTGGAGGTATAGCTCAGAGGTAGAATGCCCCTGGGTTCCATCCCTGGTAACACACACACACAGTGAAGAGCACGTGTGCTAACCACAAGAGGGAGTAGCTTTTATTCAACTCCTGCTGGGTACTGCCATGCTAAAGTACATGCCTGGTGTTCTTGAATCTTCCAGTTTTTTGAGGGAAGTCAGAAATCCAGATTTATGAAAAATGTGCTTAATTGTGAATCTTCATGATTTTATTTTAAAAAGTCAAAACATGGTGAGCCATCAGTTTATGATCTCTTCTGCCACTGGGTGGTAGAACTATAGCTCTATTTGCTGTCCCCACATTTCCTCATTCACTTCAGCTTTCTTTTTTTTTTTTTTTTTTTTTGCAGTACTGGGGATTGAACCCAGGGGCATTCTACCTCTGAGCTACATCCCCAGCCCTATTTTTTTTATTCTTAATTTTGAAACAGGGTCTCACTAAGTTGTGGAGGGCCTCGCTAAGTAGCTGAGGCTGGCCATGAACCGGGATTCTCTGGTCTCAGCCTCCCAAGTACTGGGATTACAAGTGTGTACCGCCATGCCTGGCTTTACTTCAGCTTTCTGAAGTCGGATGGCTGACTGTCCTTTTATTTAGGGCTCTTCCCACCTCTTTTTTTTTTCGTGTGTGTGTGTGTGTGTGTGTGTGTGTGTGTGTGTGTGTAGTACCAGGGGCATTCTACCTCTGAGCCACATCCCCAGTCCTATTTTATTTTTTATTTTGAAACAGGGTCTCACTAAGTTGTGGAGGGCCTCCCTAAATTGCTGAGGCTGCCTTTGAACCTGCAATCCTCCTGTCTCAGCCTCTCAAGGACTGGGATTACAAGCGTGCGCCACCTTAGTGAGGCCCTGTTTTAAAAGAAAGAATAAAAAATAGGTCTGGGGGTGTAGCTTGGAGGTAGAATGCCCCTGGGTTCAATCCCCTGTACCGCAAAAAAGGGGGGGCCTGGGAGTATAAAATGATGCCTCTGGGTTCAATCCCCAGTAACACACACACACACACACACACACACACACACGCACACACAACAGATATCTCAGGGAGGGGAAACAAGATAAACCTGCTGTTTTGGGGAAACTTTCAGAAGAAATAGTATGATGGGAAATGGAGCCTCGGACATAGATGGAGTTGAGATCAAGCACTATGAGATCCCAGAGAATGGCCAGCCTTTCCTAACAAAGCATAGGCCAACCTCTTCCCTGTCAACAACTTCATTGTTTTTTAATTTACTTTTTTTGGGAGAGGTATTGAAGGTTGAACCCTAAGGCATTCTACCTCTGAGCTACACCCCCAGCCCTGTTTTATTTTTTTGTTTTTGAAAACAAGGTCTCACTAAGTTGCTGAGCAACCTCACTAAGTAGCTGAGGCTGGCCTTGAACCTGGGATCCTCCTGTCTCAGTCTCCTGAGTACTGGGATTACAGGTGTGTGCCACCATGCCCAGCTCCCAACAACTTCATTTTACAAAAGTAATACATTGCTGGGTGTGGTGGTGCACCCTTTTAATTCCAGTACTTGGGAGGCTGAGACAGGAGGATTGCAGGTTTGAGGACAGCCTCAGCAAGTAGTGAGACTCTCATAAACCTAGTGAGACCCTGTTTCAAAATAAAAATAAAATAGCTGTGAGGGGTGTAGCTCGGAGATAGAATGCCCTTGGGTTCAATCTCCAGTACCACAAGATAAAAAATAAAAATAAATAAATGTAATACATTTTCATTATAAAAATTTAGAAAATGAATAAAAGGGCAAATCCCACTACTCAAATGAAATTATATTACATTTTGTTGTCTTAGTATTTTTATATGCATAGATATTTTAAACAGCTAATGTGGAGTCATATTGTACATTCTTTTATAATCTTTTTCATTTAGCAATTTGTTGTGATAACTTTTCTGATTATAAAGCTTAATATATGATTTTAATTATAAAACTTAATATATTATAAAACTTAATATATAAAACTTGTGAAGATAAAAATTTACCAGTAATCATACTGCCCAAAGATGACCACTGTTAATATTTTTGGTGTATTAACAACCCTGTTTTCTCCACATGGTGTAATATATTGTGAGCATTGCTTCACTAAACCAGTTGTTAGCTGGGAATTTTAGATTTTCTGCAAACATTTTCACTATTTTAAATAACGCATTGGTTAATATCTTTGTATAAAAATCTTTTGCACTTTTCTTATTGTTTTAGGATATATTTGTATAAGAATTACTAGCCGGGCGTGGTGGCGCACCCTTGTAATCCCAATACCTAGGAGGCGGAGACCCGAGGATCCGGGTTCGCGGCCAGCCTCAACTACTTAGGCCCTCCGCAACTTCGTGAGACCCGGTTTCAAAATAAAGTATAAGCCGGGCGTGGTGGCGCACGCTTGTAATCCCAGTACTTTGGGAAGCAGAGACCGGAGGATCTGGGTTCGCGGCCAGCCTCAGCTACTTAGTGAGGCCTCTGCAACTTTGTGACACCCAGTTTCAAAATAAAGTATAAAAAATAGGGCCGGGGATGTAGCTCAGAGGTAGAAAGCCCTGGTTCAATCCCCGGTACCACAAAAAAAAAAAAAAAAGAAGAATAAAAAATAGGGCCAGGGGTGTAGCTCAGAGGCAAAACGCCCCTGGGTTCAATCCCCAGTACTGCAAAAAATAAATAAATAAATAAAGGCTCTTCCTATATATTGCCAATTTGCCCACTAAAAAGGCTGTGCTTGTTTTATGTTTCCATGAGTGTCTTGTTACCACACTTTTTTTGTTTGTTTGTTTTTTGGCAGTACTGGGGACTGAACCCAGGGGCATTCTACCTCCGAGCTACACCCCTGGCCCTATTTTTTATTCTTTATTTTGAAACAGGGTCTCGCTAAGTTGCAGAGGGCTTCACTAAGTAGCTGAGGCTGACCGCAAACCCAGATCCTCCGGTCTCACCCTCCCAAGTACTGGGATTACAAGCATGCACCACCATGCCTGGCGTTACCACACTTTTGATAGTGCTAGGAAGCTAATCTAATTTTTTTTTTTTTTTTGCGGTACTGGGGATTGAACCCAGGGGCATTCTACCTCTGAGCTACGCCCCCAGTCCTATTTTTTGTTCTTTATTTTGAAACAGGGTCTCACTAAGTTGCAGAGGGCTGCACTTAGCTGAGGCTGGCCATGAACCTGCGATCCTCCTGTCTCAGCCTCCCAAGTACTGGGATTACAAGCATGCTCCACCAAGCCTGGCTCTGTGTTCATTTTCTATCCAAGCATTCTTTTTACTATTGAGTTGCAAGGGCAAGTCTTGCCAAGGCTTCCCTCCATTTTGTTATTCCCCCCTTTTTTTTAATGATGATTTTGTTTTATATTTACAGTTTTTAGAGTTAATCAAATCTATCACTGCTTTTCTCTTTCTTTGTTTGCCTTTGTGGGTAGAAAATTCCACCATCCTAAAGTAGAAAAGTATTTTCTTGTATTTTATTTATTCATTCATTTTGGTACTGGGGATTGAACCCAGGGGCATTCTACCTCTGAGTTACACCCCCAGCCCTATTTTTTATTCTTTATTTTGAAACAGGGTCTCACTAAGTTGCAGAGGGCCTCACTAAGTAGCTGAGGCTGGCCACGGACCCAGATCTTCCTGTCTCAGCCTCCCAAGGACTGGTATTACAAGTGTACACCACCACACCCGGCTTTTTATTTTGAAACAGGGTCTCACTAGGTTGCTGTGAGTTTCACTACATTGCTGAGGCTGGCCTCAAACCTGCTATCCTCCTGTCTTGGCCTCCAAAGTACTGGGATTACAGGTGTGCACCACCACCACGTCCAGCTCCCATATTTTATAATGGCTCTTTCTGGTTTTATTTTTACATTCAACACTTGACTTTTTTTTTTTTTTGCGGTACTGGGGATTGAACCCAGGGGCATTCTACCTCTGGCTCCATCCCCCAGTCCTATTTTTTATTCTTTATTTTGAAACAGGGTCTCACTAAATTGCGGAGGGCCTCACTAAGTAGCTGAGGCTGGTCGCAAACCTGCGATCCTCCTGTCTCAGCCTCCCACGTACTGGGATTACAAGCATGCGCCACCAAGCCCAGCTAACATTTGACTTTATGTATGTAAATAGTGTGAGATTTGAGGACCAATGGTTCAGAGTTATCACACAGTAACTTCAGAGAGACCACCCTCAAGTTCTAGCACACCCATCTTGGTGTCTGATGGAGACTGAGGGGATGGGAGTATGGATGTAGTCTCCCAGGCCCCAACCTGCAAGTGGGAGGAGAGGCACAGGCTGGCATGTGGCCCTGTAGGCTCTGAAAAGTGTCCCTAGCACTGCCCAGTAGACTCACAGTGCGCGCTGGGTACGCGGTAAGGAGCTGCTGGTGTGGGTGGAGCTGAGCCCTGGCTCGCTCAGATCTGCTCTGGGCAGTGCCGTGTCGGGCTGCTGCCTGAGTCTTACCACTCTTCTGAGAGCATCAATTACTAGCCTAGAGCTGGGCGTGGTGGCGCATACTTGTAATCCCAGTACTTGGGAGGCTGAGACAGGAGGATCGCAGGTTTGAGGACAGCCTCTGCAAGTAGTGAGACTCCCATCAACCTAGCAATACCCTGTTTCAAAATAAATTAATAAAATAGGGCCGGGAGTATAGCTCAGAGGTCGAATGCCCCTGGTTTCAAACCCCAGTATCACAAAATTCAGTATCACAAAATTAAATAAATAAATAAGGCTGGGGGTGTAGCTCAGAGTTAGAATGCCTCTGGGTTCAACCCCTAGCACCGCGCGCGTGTGCACGCACACACACACACACACACACACACACACACACATACACACACAAACAAAAATAAAACCACTAGCCTAGGCAGTCTCTCTCTTGGGTTTTGAAGACTTGATCCTATAGCTTGCCTTATAGGTGTAATCTTGAATTGGTGGGACCTTAGTCCTTCCCGTGGGACACTGATTGGGCTCTTGTGGGCTGCCTGGGAGGAGCTTCCCTGTCACCAACGTCTCCACCCTTTCTGACCCAGCTGGTCCTTGACTCACAGTGCACAGCTCTGCCGCTCTTTACTCATAACTTTGCCCAGTCCCACTCCCTTGACCTGACTTAATCGACTCTCATAAAGCCACCTCTTCTTTCCTTTACAGGAAGATCTGAAGTCCTCATCCTTCCCCTTGTGCCTTTCCCCCAGAGTAGCTTCCGCCACTGACCCACTGGCTGCCCCAGCCCCTCCTGGGCCACCTGGCTCAGCTTCCAGCCTCCTTTTTCCCAGAGAAGTGCAGAGTACGAGACTCCTCCCTTTTTACTTCTGAACTGTGTTTCTTCATTACTCAGTGTCCACGCCCAGGATGGGTGCCTGGATTAAAATCTGCCCTTTTCCCCCAGTCACCTTTTCAGGCCAGACTGGAGCACCTGTGAGGAGCAGCCACCTGCCCAGGCCCAGGCAGAGGCTCTGGACTCCTCACAGTGGCTGAGCAGACCAGTGTCCTCTGAGGTCACCAAGCTCCCAGATCCCAAGTCTGAGCCCCGCTCATCGACCCAGCTTGTTTGTGGAGCAAAGTTAATGATTATTCCTGTCTTCAGCTAGGAGAGGAGTAGCTCACTCCTCATCTTCACCATTTCTGTGGGGTTTTCTCTGGACCCCACGCTGACTGACAGCACTTCCCCAGGCCAGGCTGGCCCGGTTCAAGAGGAGGACCAGGTCACTTCTCAACTTGCCAACTCGGTGACTTTCTTTTTTTTTTGGTACCGGGGATTGAACCCAGGGGCATTCTACTCCAAGCTACACCCCAGGCCCTATTTTTTATCCTTTATTTTGAAACCGGGTCTCACAAAGTTGCAGAGGGCCTCACTAAGTAGCTGAGGCTGGCCGCGAACCCGGATCCTCCGGTCTCCGCCTCCCAAGTACTGGGATTACAAGTGTGCGCCACCACGCCCGGCCCCAGAGGCATTCTACCTCCAAGCTACACCCCCAGCCCTATTTTTTATTCTTTATTTGGGAACAGGGTCTCACTAAGTTGCAGAGGCCTAAGTAGCTGAGGCTGACCGCGAACCTGGATCCTCCTGTCTCAGCCTCCCAAGTACTGGGATTACAAGCGTGCGCCACCACGCCCGGCCTGAGAAAATACCTTTTCTTGAGAGATCAGACTAGGTGATCTCAACTCTTCCAGGTATGACAATTCGTGAGGCAGTGAAGAGGGGTTAGTACATGCACGGAAGGCTGGAACTCGGTTGTACCTGTTGGGTGGGTTCAGGACACTCACTGGAGTTGAGGTGAACTCCTGTGGAAACTTCCAGCTCTGGGCAGCCCATTTCACTGATCTCTGCCACAGCAATTCAGAATCCTGCTCGTCATTATGACTGGGCTTGTCGGGAACCAGATTCAGTTGGCTGACCTAGCCCTTAAACCCACTTAACTCATTTTATCTATTCTTAGAGAAATATGATGCTCTCAAAACCTAACATTCTAAGATGAGCGTATCCATGTCCTTATGGGTCTTGGTGTAGTTGCATCATCTCTTATACTGCATCTAGTGGTGGTAAAAACAAAACTAACCCAGTGCCCGGCATGGTGGTACATGCCTGTAATCTCAGTAATTGGAAGGCTGAGACAGGAGGATTGCAGGTTCACAGCCAGCCTCAGCAACTTAGTGAGACACTGTTTCAAAATAAAAAAAAGTAAGCCAGGCGTGGTGGCACACACTTGTAATCCCAGTACTTGGGAGGCTGAGATAGAAGGATTGCAGATTCAAGGACAGCCTCAGCAAGTAGTGAGACTCTCATCAACCTAGTGAGACCCTGTTTCAAGATAAAAATAAGATAGGTTGGGGGTGTAGCTCAGAGGTAGAATACCCCTGGGTTCAATCCCCAGTACCACCGGAAAAAAAAAAAAAAACAACTAACCCAGTATGACTGTGACAATGAATTCTGTCCTGTGACCTTTTACTCCACTCTGGCTTACCAAAGGTTACCTGGCCTTGGCTACAAGAATATCTAGCCACAGCAGCACACCCCTATAATCCCAGTACTTGGGAGGCTGAGTCAGGAGGATCACAGGCCTGCATGTGGTAAATTAGTGAAACCCTGTTTCAAAATAAAAAAATAAAAGCCGGGCGTGGTGGCACACGCTTGTAATCCCAGTACTTGGGAGGCTGAGACAGGAGGATCTGAGTTCGCAGCCAGCCTCAGCAACTTAGTGAGGCCCTCCACAACTTAGCGAGCCCCTGTTTCAAAATAAAGAATGAAAAATAGGTCTGGGGGTGTAGCTCAGAGGTAGAATGCCCCTGGGTTCAATCCCCAGTACCGCAAAAAAAAAAAAAAAGACCATAATGAAAGCCAGGTATGGTGGTGCACACCTGTAATCCCAGTACTTGGGAGACTGAAGCAGGAGGATTGCAGTTTCAAGGCCAGCCTCAGCAATTTAGCAAGACTCCACAACCTCTCAAAGACCCTGTTTCAAAACAAAAGGGCTGGGGATATAGCTTGGGGGTAGATCACCCCTGGGTTCAATCCCCAGTATCCCTCCCCACTTCACACACACAGGCATAATGATAGATGACCCAGGTTTCCTCCTGTCCTAACGTCCTAAGCACCTATAAGCCATAAAAAGACTTTAGGGACAAGTCTTCAGAAGTGGCTGGCCTTGGATCATTCCCCAAACCTGCTAAGCTTTCTACTGAAACATCAAAAAGATTTCTCTTTCCCTCTAGTGAATACACTTGCAGGTTTCAACCCTTGCTCCATCCCCTTGGAACTGGAAGCTGGGGCTGAAATGTTCAGCAGCCCTCCTGTTCATCCCCTCTACTTTTGTGTCCCGCCCCTGCCTTTATAGGTGTCTCCCATCCCCACTGTCCATTCCTGAATTGGGGAAAACCTGGGTTGATGAGAAATTCTGTTTTGGCCATTTTCAGGCTCCTGTTGGCAACAACAGGCCCAGTGAAAACCTCCTTTCTAAGCTGTTCCTTTTGTCTAACATCCCCTGGCTGCTGTCCCTATATGACCCAAATAAACAGATGATCATGTGAAGCCAGTAATGCTATTTGTTTTAAATAGCAAGCATCTCCACTAAGTTCTGGAGCAGGTGGGGTTTTGGGGTAAGGGAGAGGCTGGCATTGAAATCTGTGTTCACCCCTCTTCTAGCTCCTGTTTCCTCAACCCTGAAGAAAAAGGTATCTTCTTCTTCTTCTTTTTTTTTTTTTTTGGTACTGGGGATTGAACCCAGGGGCATTCTACTTCCAAGCTACACCCCCAGCCCTATTTTTTTTATACTTTATTTTGAAACAGAGTCTCACTAAGTTGCAGAGGGCCTCACTAAGTAACTGAGGCTGGCCGCGAACCCGGATCCTCCGGTCTCTGCCTCCTAAGTACTGGGATTACAAGCGTGTGCCATCATGCCCAGCTTAAAAGGTGTCTTCTGAATACTTACTACTTCAGAAATGTGCCTGCTTAATAATATAGATCTGGTCCCTTGAACAAGAGTCAGAAAACCTGGGCTTCGGCCTCTAGGAGACACTCCAGAGCTGTATGAGTGCCATGACTACCGAGGAAGGCAGAAAGGGACAGGCTGGACATAGCTCTTTAAGCTGAATGCTACTGTGCTGACCCCAAGCAAAATGAGGACTTGGTCAATAAATAGCATTGTTCAGCTCCCTACATCTCACCTACATGTTACTTTTAAATTTCCCATTTTCTCTAGTTGTGCAGAGTGGGCCAGACCCAACCACATCTGAATCAGGTGATACGCATCTTAAAGGAACCACTGTCAGGGCCCGCACTGACCTAGCTTTCCTAGGAAGAGTCATTCATCCCATGGAGAAGAACCGGGCTGTTGTATTTGTGTGTGTGTGTGTGTGTGTGTGTGTGTGTGTGTGTGTGTGGTACTGGGAGTTGAACCCAGAGGCATTCTACCTCTGAGCTACACCCCCAGACCGATTTTATTTCTTATTTGGAAACAGGGTCTCACCAGGTTGCTGAGAGCCTCACTAAATTGCTGAGGCTGTCCTCGAACCTGCGATCCTTCTGTCTCAGTCTCCCAAGTACTAGGATTACAAGCGTGCGCCACCATGCCTGGCCGGGCTGTTGTATTCTAATCTCCCTTTGCAAAGTCAGTGGCACACAGCTCAGCTCCAGGTGCTGGGGTGTTAAGCGTGCCAAGATCAGAGGCCCCGTTCACAAGGTTCTGGATTTCCAGAATCTTCTGTGCAGATTTCCTTTCCTAGGATGCACTATGATACCCTCACAGGAAAGTAGCGAAGCCAGCAAGTATTCATCCATACCAGCTTTCTGTGCTGCTGGCTCTTCTCCAGCGAGTCCCCAAAATATAGAGCTCTGGGGGCGCAGTCTGGACAGGATGGGTTGGAAGGACGGCCTGTTTCAGCGATCCTCATCAAGGTTTGCTTTCTGGCATTGTGGGATGGTGAAGCCTGGGCTCTCGGATCTGGAAACCACTGGCATTGCTCCACTCCTTGAACTGGTTAACCAAAGAGTATGGGGCCATAACTGAGGGACTTTATGCTTAGGATTGGGATGGTGGAAGTAGATGTGCTCCAGGGTACTTCAATTATGCCTTCAGTTGGCAGTTAGCGGCTGTCTGTCACTACCCCATGTAGCAGTGGGGTCTGTGTGTCCTCCACCAGAGAAGCAAAAACAGCAGGGTTGGGTTTCCGATGAAGGAAATTTTTGCTGTCGCATCACAATGTGTCAAGTGGTCAGACCCCTTCCTACCCAGCAGTTTGATATTCCTCGTTGGCTCTTTTTCTAATTAGGAGACCTGCCTCAGAACTGGCTTCAGAGCTGCCCGTGATGTCAGAGAGAAATGCTCCACCGCATAGGGCGAGTAGCGGCTGGAAGACTGAATGATCTTAGACAAGTCCCTTCTCGTCTCTGGGCTTCAGTTCTCTTACATTTGTAAACTGAGAGGATTTGGGCAAGCTGGCCTCAGAGGTCTTTCTGATGGTAACCTTGTAACCCGGGCCTCCCCAGGCACCAGCGCCGGAAAGAAGCCAGATGGCGCGCCTCTTGGAGAGGAGCTGTAAAGCCAGACGCGGTGACCCCACCCCGCGCCCAGCCCGCGGCCTCTGTCGCCCAGCCGCTGGAAGGGCAGGGCTTCCGCCCTCCACGTTGTTGTTCCCGATTGCGGCCACGCCCCCTTGGCCTGGGCTGGGGACGCTTTGCCTTGACCGTCGCCGCCCCGGCCCCAGAGCAAAGGGTGGCCTCTTGGGTGGTGCAGTCGGGAGTCTCCACCCATATCACACACGCATGGACAAAGACAAGAATTTTGAGGAAGGAAAGAGAAAAACTTGGTTTTAAATGGGAGGGCGGTGAAAAGTCGAAGGTAGGCCAGGGCATGACTGCGGGATTCCCCTTTATGTGTGTCACCCAGTGGCCCCATCCGCACCCACTCATGCGCTCCTGCAGACACTGGCCCTTTAAACAGAAGGCTGGCGGCGCGGGGTGTCCATGTGGAGCCGCTCCATGCCGTGTTGTCCTGCCCGCCCATTGGCCCGCTGCCGGGTGACGTAGCCTAATAGGATGCAAACGCACTGCGGGGGGAGGAACGGAGGCAAAACGCGGAACCGGATCGGCGCGCCGCTCCCTCAGCCTGGCCTCTTGCAGACTGCTGCCGTCAGCTCCGCCCTGGGGCGGATCTTGGGGAAATTGCGACAGCCGGGTGGCTGCAAGATTTAGGTCGAGTGTGGGTGGGGAACGGAGACCCAGGGGTCAGGCCAGTCGGCTATCCTAAGATTTCCCTGACCTGGAATATATTTATTTGAGCTAATTTGTCTTGGATTTCCCACCCTTTCCTCGAGCAGCACAGATCTCGTCGCTAATGATCCGAACACGCACTCTTCGCTCAACCTGTGGCTTGCAATTGGGGCGGGGCGACCCGGGAAAGCGGAAATACAGCGACCAAACTTGGCTCCATTTTCTCCCACCCCCACCCAGGCCACGTGTGCGCGCGCCGTCCGTGGTGGGCGGGGCCAGGCCCGCTCGACCCCGCCCCTCCTTCCCGGAGACGCCGTGGCCCTGCGGGCGGGGGCTCCGGTCCGGGCTTTGGCTGCGGCCCCGGTGTAGTAGCGGGGGCGGCGGCCGGGGGCAGCGCGGCTCCTTCCCTTGTTGTGTGTGTCGGTGCCTCCTCGCCATCTTGTTGCAAAGCCCTTTCTTGTCGGCGGGACTCCCGGGGGCCGCGGGGCGGGAGGCATTGGAAGGGAGGAAGAGAGGGAGGGGAAGGAGGGAGGCAGTGCCGCCTTTTTTGGGGGGGCATCAGTTTTTTTTAATTTGCAGATTTATATTTTGCAAATATTTGGGGAGACATTGGTTTTTCTCCCCGCGCTCCCCCGTTCTTTCCTGCGGAGTGCGCTGCGTCGTCCAGCCCTGTCGCCCCCCGGAGGTGATCCCTCCCTCCTGTCCGCCCGCCAGCCTGACCTGTGCTTGGCTCGCGGGCCGCAGCCTCGGCCCCGGCGCGCCCCCGGCCGCTCTCGGCGCGATGAGCATAGAGACGCTACTGGAGGCGGCCCGCTTCCTGGAATGGCAAGCACAGCAACAACAGAGAGCACGTGGTGAGTGGCCGGGCTGGGCCTCTGGGGCACCGGGGAAGGGGAGGCGAGTGACCCCGGCCCCCGATCTCACGCGAAACAGCAAGCAGGCCCCCCTCTTGGGCGGCCTGAGAAGCCGAGCAGCACGGCTCCCCGCGAGAGCCGTCGCCCGAGAGGAGTGATGTGGGCAATGAAAATAATTAATGAATTCATTAGCATGCAGCGAGGGACCCGACTCTTGCGGACGCCACCCCAGCTGCCTAGCACCCCTGTGCACCTTCCGTGGGGGGGCTCCTTTCACGTGGGCTGGCGGCACCCTCGGTACTGCTGAGGATGTGTGAGCCGGGGGGTGGGGTGAGGGTGTTGCGTGGGGATGGCGTGCGTGTGTGCACGGGGTATGTGTGATGGGAGCCTCGGCGAGAGCGGATGCACGGACGTGTACACGGGCGTGTGTACAGCACACGAGTGGGCGTGTGTGTAACGGGGTGGGGGGTAGGGATTACTCTACGCGGAGCAGCTCTCCGGCTTCCCCGGCCCCGGCGGGAGGGTGTGGGGGGCGCTCCCGGCAGATCTACGCGCCTCTTGGGGCGGAGGCGGCCTTTGCAGAATGAAATGACATCGCGTGTCTTATGATCCTGGCCAGCCCCGCCTGACCCCGCCTCCCAGAGCTGGGCTGGGTCGCGCGTCAGGGGTTTGGGTGAGAGCCGGGCTGATTGGGTGCCTACGGAAAGGCCTGCGGGTCGCTGGGGGCAGCCCCCGGGCCCCCCTCGCTGCGCCAGGCTTTAGCTGGTGTGGAATGTGGCGTGTCTGTGCCTTCCAAACCCGCTCTCGGCTGGAATGTTGCGTGTGCCTGCGTTCCAAGCCTGTTGGTTACACCGGGTGGTGACGTGGATGGGCCCCGCCCCCGACCACGTGCACCGGGGACACTCCCGCTGGGGACGGTGCGGCGGGGCCCCTCCTCGCCGCCTCGCGCTCGGCCGGGGCGGGGCCTGGGCGGGGCTGGCGAGGGACCCGACGCCGGCTGGAGCCAGGGCCCTGACCGCTCACCGGGCATCTCCCAGGGAGAGCCTTTGCCCTGGGCAGGTGGAGCTGCGCTCACCTCTTGCATTTCGCCCGAACCTTCCGTTTTTTTATCTTAAGGCGAGTGCAACCCTCAGAATTGCAGGGTCACAGCACATCTTCCCCCTGACCCCTAAGACGTTCTCGCCAGGCTCCGCTGGCAACACCTCCCCTCCCCGGCCACACTGTGGAATGAGCCAGGCTGAGAAGGGGCAAACTTTGGCGCTCCCTGGGCAGTGAGGAGAGGCGAGGATTTTATGGTCCTATCTCCACACGCCCTTGGTGGTGGTCCGTAGCTTCGGGGTGCTGCAGAAATAGGGACTGAGGGAAAGGATTTCGGTGTACTAGACAGCTGCGAGGCGCTGGGTCTGGGAACCGTGTGTGTGCAGTTCCCGGGGACTTCAGTGCCCTCCAGAGCACCTGGGGGGGCCGTTGGTTGTGGTGGAGAGAGTGCTTCGCCCTCCTTTCCTTTTTCTCTGCCTATTGTTGCTTCAATGATGAGTCATGCAGGAGGTAGTAGTGTGTGTTGTGTGCGTGCGCGCGCGCACCCCTGCAGCTTGTGCCTCCGCGGGCCGCAGGCTGGAGGAGCGGCAGTGGGCAAGGGGCGGGGGCAGCTGAGGGTCCGCAGGCCTAGCCAGACGACTGGTCTCTCAAGGTCAAGAGTCACCAGAGACATTCAAAACGCCCACACGCCCCTCTCCCTTGTCTTTGGGGTCCAGAGCATGTCAGGCAACGGACGCTGCAGGTGGTGACCCAGAATGTCCTAAGTTTGATTTTAGGGGTGTGGGGAGTGCCAAGCAAAAGGTTTGTAGAGACAGGCAATGCAATTCAAAGTGCCAATATTGTCCCCATTGTGTATCAGGCACTGTGTGGGAGGTGAACAGGATTAACCCTACCGTGCCCCCAGGGAAGCCGGATTTCACCCTCACCTTACCTGAAGGCTGGGTGGCCATATGGGGCAGGGGAAAAGACTCCCCCTGTCATCCCTCCCACCCTTGCCCAATTAAGTAAGCCCAGAGCTGACCAGTAAGATGGAAGGGAATGCTGTATCAGGCTCTGCAAAGGAACCCGGAAAAGCTTCTCTCCTAAGAAATTGCAGAGCCCTGCTCCTCCCCCCGGGTGATGAGAACTAGGGGCAAGCCAAGTTCAGCTGCCTGCTCAGTTTCTTGGTGCTGGATCAGGGGGTCTTGGAGATGGATAAGTGCTGGAAAGACAGATCTACTCCAAGAACTTGTGTACAGATGACCAGGTCTGGTCCCTGCAATTTAATCTCCAGAATTCACTTTCTTCTTCCTCTTGAGGTTCTGTTCTCTGACCAGGAGTAGGAAGACTAGGGAAGAGGAGGGTGAGCTGTGAACCTGCTGACCAGAACCGCTGCCTGGAGTATTTAGCCAACAACCAGCTCTGAACAGGGTTCTCTTGTCTGTTCCCCCCTTTCAACCTCAAGGGTTTCCTGGCCTAGACTAGACAATTTGCTTTCCTGATGAACTGGAGGATCAGAACCCATGGAGGTGACTTGGACGGGACTTTCTTCTCCCTTCATTGCAGAGAGAGGTGTCCAGATGCTGCTGATCATGTCCCGCTCTTGGCCTGCCTCATGTGCAGAGCTCCCTGGTAGCGTGTAAAAGGGCAGAATTCCTATGCACATTTGGAACCACCCAGTGTGGATCCCTGAGTCCCTAGCCCTGAGTCTGCTAAGGGCTGAATCCCTGGGCCCCAGTAGCTTGGAAAGATGGCAGGCAGCACCATACCTGTACTCTCCACTGTGAGTTGGAGCTGTGGTTCCTGGATCACCCCAGAGGGTCATATTGAATGATTTGGGGGCAGCATCCGGGAGAAAAAAAAAATAAGGGAAGGTGCCCAAGTATGTGTGTGCATATATTAGACAGAGGAAGTGCACCAGTGGATGTAGCAGAACATTCTTTTTTAAAGACCCTGAACAAGCCGGGCGTGGTGGCGCATGCTTGTAACCCCAGTACTTTGGGAGGCGGAGACCGGAGGATCCGGGTTCGCGGCCAGTCTCAGCTCTCTGTCTCTCTCTCTCTTTCTCTCCTTAGTGAGGTCCTCTGCAACTTCGTGAGACCCAGTTTCAAAATAAAGTATAAAAAAAATAGGGCTGGGGGCGTAGCGCGGAGGTAGAATGCCCCTGCGTTCAATCCCCGGTACCGCAAAAAAATAAATAAATAAATAAAAATAAAGACCCTGAACACAGATTGCTCCTTAAGGAGGCCCCAGCAACAGCCAGTGTGCTTCTTCCCGCCAGTGCACCAGAGAGGGCCATTGCTGGGTGGGAAATGAGTCAGAGCTGGAGGGAAGGGGCAAGGAGCTTTGGGCTGGCCGTGGCCTGGGGCAGCCTCTTCTTCACTCTAGTCAAGGTATACTATGTTGGCCCAGGTGTGATGCTCTTTGCCATTCTCCTGGCTCCTTCCTGGCACCTGTGAGGCATACCTGTCTGGCTCTGGGAGAGAAGGGGTAGAGGAGAGTGCCATCTTTTAGGTGAGGCTTTGGACTTGCTTTAAAATATGAGGTTCACTGGGAGTGGTGGCACATGCCTGTAATCACAGTACTTGGGAGGCCGAGACGGGAGGATCACAGGTTCTAGACCAGCCTCAGCAACTTAGCGAGCGATACTTTCAGCTACCTAGTAAGACCCTATTTCAAAATAAAAGGGCTGGAGGTATAGCTTAGAGATAGAACATCCCTGGGTTCAATCCCCAGTAACACACACACACAAAATGAATAAAATAATAAGTAAAGCATGAGGTTTGAGCCAGCCTCAGCAACTTAGCGAGACCCTGTTTCAAAATAAAAAATAAAAAGGTCTGGGAGTGTAGCTCAGAGGGAGAGTACCCCTGGGTTCAATCCCCAGTATCTGTCTATCATCTATCTATCTGAGGTTTGAGGGCTGGCGTGTAGATCAGTGGTAGAGCACTTGCCTAGCATGTGCAAAGCCCTGGGTTCAATCACCAGCACCTCAAAAAAATAATGCGGGTTTCCATTCAGTTTGGGTTCCCAGGGGACCTGGCTGTCCCTCTGCCTGTGGACTGTGCCTGTGGACTTATCTCAAGGCCAAAGAAAGTTTGGGTCCTGTGTCAGTCATGTAACAGAGGTGGGGGGCTGTGTTAGGTCCTGAGCTTGAGGGCCACGTCTTGGGGGGAGTGTGCTGGGGATGCCCCTGGTTGGGCCTGAGAGGCACCTGTAGCAGGAACTCAGCAGGCTTCCATGCTAGTGTGGTTGGTTGGTGGGAAGCTGGCGCACTGGGAGCGGTTTTCTCTGGGGCTGTGACATTAGCTAGCACTGGCTGGTGGGGAGAGGTCTGGAGAGCAAGGCCTCCCCTCATTGTAGTCGGCCTGCCTTGGCCTGACAGCTCCTCTTCCTGAAGACGGGGTGATAGGAAGAGACTCACTGACTGGCAGCCTGGACTCTGGCTGCTGGGAAACTACTGAGCACTTCTTTCAGAGCACTTCCTCTCTACTTTCTCCTTTGCCTCTTCCCTGCCCAGGCTTACCCTCCAGCTGCTGATTGGCCAAAGAGCCCTGGGGGCCTCAGGTTTTCTGGGGTCCCTGAGCCAGTAAGACTTGTGGTGGGTTGCACCCCTCCCCTCCCTAGGAAGGACTTAGCCCCCAGCACCATCTCAGGTGGGCTGTGTGTTAGGGGTGTGTGCACAGGCCAGTGCTGTCAGAACTGTGGGGAGTGGGGCCGGAGAGGGTTGGTAGTCTAGCCGCTCCCTGGCCTGGAGGCAGCCCAGCCCGGAAGAGGCGGAGCCTCTGGATGGGGAGTAGCCCTCTCCCCTCCCCGGTTCAGCCAGCTCCTGTGCGGGCCTTGCCTTCCCGCTTGGCTTTCAGTAGAGATGCTGAAGTAAGTGATAGGTGAAGGTGGCAGGAGTCAAGCCCATGGATCTGGTTGGACTCTAACAAAGAGCCCAGCTTTCCATTATTATTATTATTATTATTATTATTATTATTTTATTATTGCTGTTATTTTGGCCGCACTGGGGATTGAACTCGGCCATTCTACCTCTGAGCTCCACCCCCAACTCTTTTTTTTTTTTTTAATGGGACTGGGGATTGAATCCAGGGGCATTCTACCTCCAAGCTACACTCCTGGCCCTATTTTATTTTTTATTTGGAAACAGGGCCTTACTAAGTTCCTGAGGGCCTTGCTAAATTGCTGAGGCTGGTTTTGAACCTGTGATCCTCATGTCTCAGCCTTCTAAGTACTGGGATTACAAGCGTGTGCCAGCACAGCCCCCGCCTTCCCTTCTGCCTGCGTTTTACCTTTCTGGTTTGTGCTATTGCTGCTGGTGGGGACAGGTGGGATTTCAGAGATGAGTCCTAGCATGAGAAGGGGCAAGTGTGTTTTTTTGTGTCCCTGAAGAAAACAGTCCTGGGACCTAGCCTGGGAGTCAGGAGTACTCGGCCATTTCCTCATGAATTGAAGGGGATGTCCCTGTGATGGCTCTTGTGAGGATCAGTGTGTGAGTGTGTGTGTGTGTGTGTGTGTGTGTGTGTGTGTGTGTGTGGACACCTAGTGTGCTTATGTTAACACAGTAAGTACAGGGTGTCCAGCTGGGTGTCAGGAGATCTGCTATGTGACCCTCAACAAAAATCACTTTGCTATAGCCGGGTGTGGTGGTGCATGCTTGTAATCCCAGTACTTGGGAGGCTGAGACAGGAGGATCGCAGGTTCAAAGCCAGCCTCAGCAATTTAGTGAGACTCTCAGCAACCTAGTGAGACCTTGTTTCCAAATAAGTAATAAAAAATCAGGCTGGGAGTGTAGCTTGGAGGTAGAATGCCTCTGGGTTCGATCCCCAGTACCCCCCCCCCCGAAAACACTTTACTTCTCCAAGTTCATTTTTCACATTTTTTTTTTGTGTGTGGTACCAGGGATTGAACCCAGGGGCATTCTACCTCCAAGCTACACCCCCGGCCCTATTTTTTATACTTTATTTTGAAACCGGCTCTCACGAAGTTGCGGAGGGCCTCACTAAGTAGCTGAGGCTGGCTGCGAACCTGGATCCTCCGGCCTCAGGCTCCCAAGTACTGGGATTACAAGCGTGCGCCACCACGCCAGGCCATTTTTCGTATTTGTGAAATGAAGGTACTGCCTGCACTCTAGAAGGTGTTTGGTAAAACCATGGAAGGCCTTCCAAAGAAGCTGTGATCCTTCGGCAACCCCCTCCAGCCTCCTGTGATGTGTGACCTGAGCAGTCTTTTGTGGCCTGGCCTCTGCCCAGTTCTCTTACTTCCTCCTCTATCCCTCTGGGCTTCTCAATCCTGTTGCACCTGACCCTGTGCATCACCTGCCTACCCCCTCAACCTTTAGCCCCCTAGGTCTGCAGCATCCTCCCTCAGAGCTCCTGCTCTGCCTTTCCACGCCCCCCTCCTTCCCCAGCCTGCTTGGTGTTCCCTGTTACTTGTCCTCTCACCTTCGCCCCAGGCTCTGAGCTCCCCTGCTGCAGGGAGCAGGTCTGTTTTCTTTGTTCGCTATGGTGTCCCCAGCCCTTAACCAGGTGCCTGGCTGAACATGGTTGGATATATGTGGTGTCCTGGGTGGGGAGGACTATCGCTGAGGGGTCAGAGGATGGCTTAGAGGTTGGAGGTCTGGTTAAGTGGGGGGCCCAGGACCATCTGCCCGGCTGAGACCCCCCTTGTGTTCTCTCTGTGTAGAGGAGCAGGAGCGGCTTCGCTTGGAGCGGGAGCGGGAGCAGGAGCAGAAGAAGGCCAGTAGTCTGGCCAGGCTAGCGCATGCCCTGCCTGTGGAGGAACCCCGCCTTGAGGCACCCCCCCTGCCCCTGTCTCCGCCGGCACCCCCACCAGCACCCCCACCTCCACTCACCACTCCCACTCCACTGACCGTCATTCCTATTCCAGTAGTGACCAACTCTCCCCAGGCGCTGCCCCCGCCCCCACCGCTGCCCCTGGCACCTTGTCACCCAGCCCTGGTCAGCACCCCTGGACTCAGCATTAAGGAGCCTGCCCCCCTGCCCGCCAGACCACAGGTGCCCACCCCCACTCCCCTTTTGCCGGACTCAAAGACCACCGTTGCACCTACCGGCAGCCCCAAGCCCTTGCAGCCCCTCCCCACGCCCATCCTGACCATAGCGCCGCATCCTGGAGTCCAGCCTCAGCTGGCCCCCCAGCAGCCACCCCCACCTACGCTTGGGACCCTGAAGTTGGCGCCCGCTGAAGAAGTCAAATCCAGCGAGCAGAAGAAGAGGCCTGGGGGGTGAGTGAGGCCTGGCAGAGTTGGGGCTGGTGGGATGGAGAGAACTTCTACCCCCCTGAGCTGTGTGTGCAAGAGAAGGTACCCTCCTGAGCTAGCCCTTCCAGGCACTTGCTGCCAGACCTAGAAGCACCTCCTGTGTTTGGACACAGTCTCACTGTGCCCACCTGTATCCTGGGAATGAATGGCCGATGCTCTCTGTTGTCCTCAGGCTTCTGTGTCCTCTGATCCTCTCCAAGGCCAGGCTTTATGGCATTTCCAGGCCTTTCCACAGAGTACTGGATTATGGGCCTTTTGAGTAGAAGCCGGGGTCAACTGGCTGCTTGAGTCCTAGGAGCCCCTCTGTCTCCTCACAGTTGGACAGGTGGGATGGAGGGTTACAGGGGTTGTGGATTAATAATAAGCATAGATGTACCCTTCAGGGGGTGCATGCAGCTCCTCCACACGGGGGCTAATGTCTCCCATCGCTGGTTTTATAGAGAGAAAATGTTGGGGACAAAAGCCTGTGGCATTCGGGGGGTGACGGTGGGGGGGTCAGGAAGGCAACATAATCGGGCCCTCCTCCCTGAGCCTCCTGTCTGTCTGGGTTTCAGGATCGGAACCAGAGAAGTCCACAACAAATTGGAGAAAAACAGGTGTGTGTGCGTGCGTGTGTGACGCTGGGCCCGCCCCGCCCGCTCCTGGGGACACACCCACCTTTGGGTCCCCGAAGTTGCCCTTGGTCTTTCCCTCTCCGCCCCCCAGCCCCTGCCCCCTCCCCTCGGTGCTGGCTGACCAGCACCCGCTCCCTCTCCCCAGGAGGGCCCATCTGAAAGAATGTTTTGAGACCCTGAAACGAAACATCCCCAACGTGGACGACAAGAAGACTTCGAATCTGAGCGTGCTGCGGACAGCGCTGCGGTATATCCAGGTATGGGGGAGGGAAGCTGGGCCGGGCGGCGCCGCGGCGGCCACCGCGCCTGCTTCTTCCCTGCGCTCCGAGGCCCCGCCCCGCCAGAGGCCCCGCCCCCGCCCGCGCCGGCTCCCCCGCCCGCCTCCACGCGGGCGCTGAGCACATGGCTCGGCTGACGTCAGCGGGGCTCCCGGCCCGGGAGGGGGCGGGCTGCGGCGCTGCGCGTGCGCAGGAGGGCGGTGGCGCTCGGCTCCTGCGCTCGCCCTTCCCCCGCACGGCGCCTCTGCGCTGGCCTCGGGATGCGGAGGCGAATTGCTGTCGACTCGCTCGCTCGCTCGCTCGGTGGAAACGCGGGGCCGGCTCCCGCTTTGCGAGAAGGGCGTGGAGCAGCCGGGTGGAAACCCGATTCAGCCCGAGTGGCTGTCGCTAGTGGGGGAAAGGGGGGCGGGAAGGGAGACTCCTGGGCGTGCTTTCGGTCTACACGGCGGGCGCGCAGGTGAAGCCCCTCGCTTTCACCCCACCGTATTAAGATCCTTGCGTTGTGCGCATTTGTGTGCCACCACCCGAGTTTGGGAGTTGGGAAATGCGGAGGTCTGGATGACAAACAGGTCCGGGGTCCCTGAACCTTGAGAAATCATGCTTCCCTTCCGCCTGGGTGGAAAAGGGGGTTCCTTTCCAGCGGGCTCTCCTGTCCGTGTGTCCCTCCCTCTGGGCCTTGGCTCCCGTCTGCAGCAGTGGGGGTGCTGCCCAGATAAGACGGTTGCCATGACGGCCTGGAGTTGCGGTTTCCCTGGAAACCGGCGAGGGTTCCGCGAGCCCGGGAGGCGGTGGGGGATGGGAGGGATGGGCCGGCGGCCTCGCGCGGCTGCCGCGGAGACGGGGAGCCGTTGGGGAGTGGGAGGGACTTAGGGCTCCCTGCCGCGCGATCGGGGCGGGGGAGAGCATTGGTCTCCCGGCCGGCCCACTTTAACTCTGCAGGGCTGGGCGGCGTCACGGTTCCCGTGGGAGGGGTGACAGAGAGGGGCCGGCAGGGCACCGCCACTTCCCCGGCTTCAGCAGCGGGGTCACAGCCCCGAAGTAACCCGAGCCTGACTTGTCGCGGAGGGAGCGGAGGCTGCCGCCCACAAACGCGTGCCTTTCTGCCCGCGCTCGGAGCGCGCGAGGGGTTAAGGCTGGAGCGCCCCTAGGCCCCTTCCCGGCAGCCGGGAGGGGCGGGGGCGGGGCTGGGCTCGCGGATTGGCGGGGGCGGGCTGGGGGCGGG
>PVJS01022278.1:0-30680 GCA_004027185.1 Glis glis
GCGCTACACCCCCGGCCCTATTTTTTTATACTTTATTTTGAAACCGGGTCTCACGAAGTTGTGGAGGGCCTCACTAGGTAGAGAGAGAGAGACAGGGAGAAAGAGCAAGAGAGCTGGCCGCGAACCCAGATCCTCCAGTCTCCGCCTCCCAAAGTACTGGGATTACAAGCGTGCGCCACCACGCCCGGCTGCAGAACTACATTTTAATTCTCATTCAGTCAATATTTATGGCTGGAATGAATACTTGAGTACCAGGATCTGCCCTAGATGTCAGGGATAGAGTTTCACACAAAACACAAGTTTTGCTTTCATGAAGCTTACACTTATCATGGGGCGGAGACACCTAATAAAGATAATATCATATGAATGATGATTGCTATGATGAATCAGGCAAGGTAAGGGGATCAAGAGGGGTGTCAGGTGCTCTTTTAGAATGAATGGATGGAGAACTCTCGGAGGACTAATTTTTGAGATAAGTCTTAAGGGAAGTGGAAGAATAAGATTTGAGAATTTGAGGAAAGAATGCCGCTAGCAGAGGGATAGCCCATGCGAAGGCCCTGCTGCAGGAAAGAACTTATTTAAGGAACCGGCAAGGAGGTCAGGATGATTGGAGGGGATTGAGCTAGGAAAAGAGGAATGAGAGATAGGAAATAAATTGTGCATGCCTATAACCCCAGTACTTGGGAAGCTGAGACCGGAGAATTGCAAGTTCAAGGCCAACACACAGTAACTTAGCAAGACCATTTCAAAATAAAAAAGGGCTTTAGAAGGTAACTTAGAGGTAGGCATTCCCTGGGTTCAGTCCCCAGTACCAGAAAGAAAGGAAGGAAGGAAGGAAGAAAGAGTTGGAAAGCAAGCTGGAGGCTACATTACATAGGATCTTATAGATTTTGGTAAAACTTTGGGTTTTATTGACGTGTAATAGAAAGCTACTGGAGAGCTTGGACAGGAGAATGTCATGATGTGATTTATGTTTTAAAAAGATAACTCTCGTATCTGGAGAACAGACAGTGAAGATAAAAGGTAGAACAGAAAGATCAGTAGATGACTACTGCAGCAATTTAGGAGGTACAAGACTGTGGTGGAGGTTGTGACACAGTTGCGTTTGAGATATGTTATGTAGGCCAGACAAAAGGACTGAATGTATTTATTCTGTAGAAATCTGATCATATGTGTGAACTTGAGAGGTGATAAATATAGGGGAAAAGACTCCCTTATGACATTTTGTTCCAAAAAGTTTCAAACATACATAAAAGTAAACGGTGCGATAGATCTCTGTGTGTCCATCACCCAGATATAGCAATTATGAAGATTTTCCAATCTTGTTTTACCTATGTCTTCTACCACACTGTTTTCTTTTCCTGAATCTTATACTAAATCCTAGATATTATATCACTTTATCCATTCATAGTTCCGTATACATCTCTAAGGAATAAGAACTTAAACATGGTATCACAACAAAACCTCGTAATATTAATTCAATGCAGTTAATAATTCCTTTTTACCATGGAAAAGCAATGCACATTCAAGTTCTCCCAATTTTTTTTCAGAAATATATTTTTACAGTTGAGTCAATCAAATTAGGATCCAAAGAATGTCCAACCATTGCATGTGATTAAAAAATGTGTCATAAATCTCTTTGGTCTATACCCACTTCCACGTATCCTTTTTTAATTTTTTTTCTCTCTGCCATATATTTATTGAGGATCCTGGATCATTTGCCCTATAGAATTTCCTTAGATTTGACTGATCACACCATGTAGCATTCTAAACATGTTTTTTTATCTTCCTAATTTACTATGAAACGTTAGGTAGGCTAAGAGACTTGCTTATATTGTTATTTTTTGGCAGGGGCGGAGCAAGAATAAATTTAAAGTGGTACCATATGGCTACCTATACCATTGCCTCAGGGAGCATGTGATAGCAGTTATCAATTACTCTTTCGTGAGGTTAAAATTGACCATTGATGTGATAGGTCTGATAATGACCCCACCCTCCTAAAATGTCCCTATCCTAATCCCAGACCTACAAATATGTTGTTACCTGGTGTAGTGGTTTGGATTTAGAATGGCCCCCCAGTCCTCAGGGAAACAAGGTAGCCATGTTGGAAGCAGAGCTTGGTTGCTAAGGAGAAGTCCTCAGGGGTGTGGCCTTGGGGATTATATGATTCGTCCATCCCCTGCTCTCTCTGCTTCTAGCCTCCAGGGTGTGAGAGCGGAGCCTTGTGCTCTCTCTCCCTCTCTCTCTCTCTCGGCTTCCCGCCACCATGCCTCAAACTCTGCCCATGTGCCCTAACATGGACTTGAACCATGAAATCTCCCAAAAAACTGTGATCAAATAAATCTTTCTTCCTCTAAATTGTGTGGTCAGGTGTTTTGGATCATGGCAGTGATAGGGTTGATGGAGACATCTGGCAAAAGGCACTTTGTAGATATAATTAAGTTTGGAGACTTTAGGAGAGTGGCCGGAATTGCTCAGTTGGACGTAATTGAATCCTATTAACCCTTCAAGGCAGAGAACCTGTCCCAGCAGAAGGTGGAAGCAGAAAACTAATGCCTAAAGAGAGGAAGTCAGAGAGACTGCGCAGGGAAGGAAGATTGGATGTGCTGCCTCTGACTTTGAGACGCAGGGGCCCATGAGCCCGCTCCAGGGGGGCCTCGAGCTACTTAGGGCATCACCTGGCTAGCAGCCAGCAAGAAGAAAGACCTCAGTGCTGCCCCTATGAGGAACTTTATTCTGACAGCCTGAGCAGCTTGGAAGGAAAAAGATTCTCCCCAGAGCCTCAAGAGCGTTGGCAGACTGAACCCCTCACTTTTGGCCTTTGTAAGTCTGGAGCAGAGAAACCAGTCAAACCAACCCAAACTTTTCACTTACAGAACTATGAGAGGTAATATGTTTGTTTATTACTTTAAGCTGTTAAGTTTGTGAGTGTGTGTGTGTGTGTGTGTGTGTGCATGCATGCGCACGTGTGTGTTTCTAATACTGGGGATGGAACCCAGGGGCCCTCTACCACTGAAATGCACCCCCAACCCTTTTTGTAAAATATTGAAATAGGGTTTTTCTAAGTTACAGAGGCTGGCCTCAAACCTACAATCCTCCTGTCTCAGTCTCTCAAGTCCTGGGATTACAGGTGTGCACCACCACACTGGGCTAGAGAGTTAAGTTTGTGTTTTATTATAACAGCAAGGGAGAACCAGTACAAGGGGATGCATGTGTTGTCAGCCTGATTCATCAGTTTTAAAGGTCCCCGTCAACCTGTCACCTAATGGTTTCAGCAACCACTGATGTGGTTATGAAATTGTGGAAGGTATGAAATTCTGATTTTTTTCTATCATTCCTCTGTATTAATTAGCTGAAATTCTTCTCCAAAAAACTTTATTAACTCTTTAGTTACCCTGAAATAAACTTTGTACATGAAAGTCAGGATCAATGCAATTTTCCCCCTTTTTGATTAGTTTTCAGAGTACTGAGAAGATGATCTTGCTGCTATCTGAGGTGACCAAGTAGTTTTTTCTGTGTTGTTATTAATTCAGAACCTGGATCCTCCTGTCTCAGCCTCCCAAGTATTGGGATTACAAGTGTGCGCCACCACACCCAGCTCTCCTAATTTTTTTAATGAGTGAATTGAACTGTATGTAAAATTGATTATCACTTAGTCAAATTTAGTAACTTAAAATAGAGTATTTTGACTATACTGTCCTAAAGGAACAAATTAACAAATTTTAAAAACACCAGCAGTAACAACAAAAAAAGCAAAGATTATAAACTAAATTCATCAGTCTTATTCTTAGTAATAATATTTGCATTGTTAATAAACAGAACAAATGATAAATCATATTAGTATTATTAGAAACCCCAATTTTTTAACAAGGAGATTCAAGTATAATAATTCTAGTGGCTAGATATAAACACGTATTGTAGCCTTTGGCTTGAAAACATAAAAAGTAATGATTTTCCTTTTATTTCTGGAAAACAAATAACATGTACTAACTCTGTCCACTGAGCTGGCACCCCTGAGCACCCAGACTATGGACTCTAAACACAAAAAAAACATAGGATTCTTGGGGAAATGGCCAGTGCACTGTGTGGGTATGAAACATGCAAGCTAAACTTTGGATAATTCATTTTGCCAGAAATTAAGAATGCCATCCTAGAATAACAAGATCTTGACAAAGATCCAAGGAACTAACTTCAAGGGGTTTCCATTGGTTACAGATGGGACCATTTACTGACCAGAAAGACATGAAGGACAGCAATGTGGTTGAAACACAGAAGGCCAGCCTCAGCTACTTAGTGAGGCCCTCCGCAACTTAGTGAGACCCTGTTTCAAAATAAAGAATAAAGAAAAATAGGGCTGGGGGTGTAGTTAGGAGGTAGAATGCCCCTGGGTTCAATCCCCGGTACCACAAAAAAAAAAAATCAGGAGGGTTAGTTTTGATTTTGTTTTTAAATATGTAAATATTTACATAATTCTTAGTAAAAAAAAGTCATTTTAAGAGTTCTAGTTTCTTATCTCCTTTCCCTACCTTCGGATAACATTTTGATTACTTCTTAGTTTTAAAGAACTTAAAAAAATCTTTTTTTTTTGCAGTCCTGGGGATTGAACCCAGGGCCTCATGCATGCTAGGCAAGCACTCTACCACTGAGCTACACTGATAGCCATCTATTGATTTTCAATTTTAAAAATATAAACAAATATATGCATGTGAATATACATATAAGTATGTACACATACATTCATAGTCTCTCCTTTCCTAAATGAAAAGTAGCTTTTTAAAGCTGGGTATGGTGGTACACACCTGTAATCCCAGTACTTAGGAGGCTGAGACAAGAGGACCACGGCCAGCCTCAGCAATTTAGCAAGGCCCTCAGCAAATTAGTGAGACCCTATTCCAAAATAAAAAATAAAATAGGGCTGGGCGTATAGCTCAGAGGTAGAATGTCCCAGAGTTTTAATTCTCAGTACTACTAATACATACACACACACGTACTACTAATACACACACACACACACACACACACACACACACAAACACAAAAGCACAGACAGTAGCTTTTTTAGCATATAATTTACCTTGCTTTTTAACTTAAAATGTCCTAGAGATAACTCCATAGCCGTGTACAGAGTTTTCTAATCCTTTTTATAGCTACAGAGTGCCCCATAATTTATTCATAGTAACTTTATCCAACCTCTCCCCTTTTGTTGGACATATAGATTGTTTTTCATCTTTGGTCATTACAAATAGTTCTGCAATGAGTAGTCCTGTGCCTTCTTTTTTTCCTATTTGAATATATGTATTGGGATATATTTAAAGAAATGGGGGTTGTGGCCAAATGTACAAGAACTTTTTGTAGTTATGGCCAAATTCCACTTCATGAAGGTTGTACATTTTGCAGACTCATGAGTGACTTCTGAGAATGCACTAGCTTTTGATGAGGACTAACTTGTTTTGATATTTCTTGATGATGTAATTATTGCCAGACTATGCATCCTCATCTAACACGGATTTGAAAATTGTAATGATTCCTATTTTGAAGAATAGGAGGATAACATGTAAGAAATACAGAAGAAAAATGCCTAACATAAATTAAACATAGAATAGATAACATAAACATAGAATAGATGTAAGCATGTCTTCTTTTCTTCTTTCTCGGACAAATCCTTCCAGTGATCCATTTGATAAATGTGTGTTGAGAAGCCCATGCTAGAGATCCCGCAGTAAATAGACCAATAAATTTTTTCACAGAACTTATGTGACACAGAAATTGGTAAACATATTTGAAAAAAAGATTCATTCAAATAGTTCTGTGATATAGAAACACAAACAAGATAATGGGAGACACAGTTGAGGTTAGCAAGAGCTTTTTGTACCTACATTTTCTCATTTTAAAAAATACTTAATATATACTGTTTTACTTACTAAACACAAGATCATTTGGAAAGTGAAGAAAGTGTCTGTGTATTTAGGTGGTTTGAAAAATTGCTTAGCAATTATTTTTATCCTTGAGGAAGAGAACAACAACAAAGAAGATGCCGTGTGTTTCCTGGGGCTGCCATAGCACAGTACTACAAATACAGTGGCTTAAACAACAGGAATTTATTGTCTCACAGTTACAGAGGTTATAACTCCAAAACCAGGGTACCAGCAGGGCCATCATGCTTCCTCTAAAACCTAAAGGGAATCCTTCCTTGCCTCTTACTAGCTTCTGGTGGTTTGTGGGAAATCTTTGACATCCTTTGCCTTGTAGATGTGTAGCTCTAATCTCTGTCTTCCTTGTTAATATGATTCTTTCTGTATCTCTATGGCTATCTTGTAAGTTCCCCAGTCCTATTGGATTGGGGCCCTATCCTATTCCAGTATGACCTCATCTTAACTTAAAGGATTGATCTTCAATGACCCTACTGACAAATAAGATCATATTGTGAGGTACTTGGGATTGGTACTTCAACGTATCTTTTTATTTGGGAGACACAATTCAATTCATAGCAGATACTAATATACAACAAAACACTCAAAATAAGCTCCAAATTTCTTCCTGAAAACTAATAGAGATGGAGCTGGCCAAAGGAAATGTGGGCGTTCTGACTTTCTCATAAAGAGGCCTGAGGGAAGAGGCTCCCAACAGAGCTGTTCTTACCATGTCATTTCCGTGTCCACGTGTCTGGCCTTTCTGCTTGGTTTCTCCTCTTTCCTCAGCACAGGATCTTTAAAATTTCCCTTTTATCTCTCTACACAGGAATGAAAGTTTTAGGGAGTAAGTTCTGGTTAACTTGTCAGCCATGTCCCTCTCTTACTAATGTGAAAACAAAGTTCATAGTTCATTTGCTTCTAGCAATAACAAGGCAGAACAGAGAAGCATAAAGAGATCACCAAATACTTGGGGAAGAGATGACAACTGTCACGTGGGTGACTACTCATCCAATCCTGTTTTCTGTGCCTCTGTGTGTGCATGCAGGTGTGTGTTGACTGTGTGTTTGTATCAGGGAGGAATACGTCTAGCTGAAAGTATCATAGAACCACATTAGGATGGATAATAAATAAGGGTTTACCTTTTTCACCTTTCAAGGGTGCTGGAAGTGGGTGGTTGCTGATGTTGGTTCAAGGATGTGATGGTGTTAGGCTAAGACTTAGCTGCTCTCTTGTTCTTTGCATTATGGTCTGACCATGGTGACTACAGCTCCAGCCATTTTTTGGTGACCTAAGAAGGAGGAAAAAGAAGAAAGGAGTCATCCTTCCCCTTTTTGCCAGGAAAGCAAAAAGTTTCCCTGAAACCATCCCATGCCTGTCCCTTACCCCCAGCCACTATATCCACCTATCTCATTTTTAGTAAAAAAAATTATCTGACTGTTTCTAGATATATCAGAGGCCAAGGATGTGGGGAGCAGGATATTTTAAATCAGTGTTTGGCAAGTGGGTCAAATCTTCCCATGGCTTGTTTTTGTAAATAAAGTTTTATTAGAACACAGTCACACCCATTCACTTTTCTATACGAATATTTTCTATGGCTACCATCATACTATGACAACAGAATGAGTTGTTGGGACAACAACCAGGTGGCCTGTAAATTCCGAAATATTAACCATTTAGTCCACCAAAAAGCTTACTTACCTTGGTTTAGATCAATGAATGATTCTTGGACTAAGGCTGGATACATTGTGGTTCCCAATAAAATTGGGTTTTATTCGGGAGAAATTGAGAATGGATGTTGGGCAGGCAGTTAAAGATGTCTGGCACAGTGTTGTTGGTGATGGAGGTTGGGGTTTCAGGGGACAGAAAGACACAGTTGAAAGTGAACTGATGTATAGGAGCAATGCTTTATCTCTTAGTCACCTGCATCCTTAGATTCTCTTCCATTGTGGCCTTTGTTCTTCTGTACTGCTCCCTACCTCCATGCTTTAGGTAACAAGAGTCTCACTTCACCATTTCTGAGGATTTTTCAAACTGGAATGGTTCTAATTTCCATCATGTATACTTTGGAGTAAATTTAGGCAATATATCCTTTTCTATTGAACACACACCTATAATATAGTCTTATGGGTACATTGTAATTATACATCATCGTGAGGTTCAGAGTGAGATGATCATATATGCACACAGCATTTGGTGTGTTTGCCTCTGGATCTCACCCTGCTCCCCCTACTCCCATATGTATTTAGTAAGATTGACATGACACCTTCATATATGGACAGAGCATTATTTGAACTGTTTTCTTTATCAAGCCTCCTTTTTACCCTGCCCACCTCTCTACCCTAATACCTTTCCATTATTTTGCTGATCTCTCTCCTCGGTTATCTGAAGTCTCTTTTGTTTCCTATTTTTTCTCTAGTTTCCACATGTGAGAGAAAAAATATGACCTCTGACTTTCTGAGATTGGCTAATCTCACTTGGTGTGATATTTCCTAGTTTCATCCATTTTCCTACAAATTACATAATTTTTTTCTTCTTTGTGGCTGAGTATAATTTCATCGTGTGTATATACCACATCTTCTTTATCCATTTATTTGTTGTCGAACAGACAAATGGATAAAGAAGATGTGGTTGGTTCCATACTTTGGCTTTTGTGAATTGTGCTGCTATAAACATGGATATGCATGTATCGCTACAGTATTCTGACTGTATAAGAATTCCTATTTTCCATATCTTTGCCAGCATTTATTATTGTTTGTATTCTTAATGATTGCCATTCTAACTGGAGTTAATAGAATCTCAGTTGAACACATATATTTTTAAGCCTTTATTTTCCATTTAGAAGAAAACTTTTTCCCAGTGAAAAAGAATTTAAGGCTTCAAAGGACATGGAGAATCCTTCCTTCCTTTTTCTTCCTTCCTTCCTTCCTTTTTCTTCCTTCCTCAGATATTTATTGAGCATCTACACATTTCAGGTTTTGTTTTAAGTGCTGGGAATATAAAAGAGAAGAGAAAGTCCCTGCCCTCATAAAATTTATATTCTACCACGTAAAACAGAGTGTAAGAAAATCAATACATAAATATATACTAAAACATCAGATAGTGATTAGTACATTGAAGAAAACATAGGGGGTGTGAGGGCATGGACTGTGACAAGGGTGCCATTTAGTGGCAGTGGCTAGGGAAGAATTTTATCAGAAGACTCTCCATCCTGAAGACAGTTCAGCAGCAGGCAACTCTTCCCATACCTGGGAAAGGGATTCCAGGCAAAGGTAAGTACAGGTCCAAAGGCCCTGAGGTAGAGCTTCAATTGGGATGGTCATGGACAGCAAGGATGTCCATGCTACCTGGGAGCAACAAGAAGAATGAGGTTGAATGAGACCGAGGCTGTTACCAGATGTTAGGTCACACTGGGACTTGTGGGCCATGGAAAGTACGTGTTGCTTATTCGAATTATGGTGTCAAACCATTGGAAGATTTTGATTGGAAGCATTTTGCCTTCTGATAGATTCTTAAAAAGATCACCTTGGATGACTTTGGGGGAGAAAGCACAACCTTTTTTTTTTACAAATACACTGTAGAAATAGACAATTTGCTGAGTTAAGAAAGTTCTTTGTAAGCAATGAATTTCTATTCATTCATTTAGTTAGTAAGTATTAAACAATGGCTAAATTGTGAGCAATATTTTTAAGCTTTATAATACAGTGATAAGGATTAAAGATGGTGGAATAGAGGAAGATGGTATGTTTCAGTTGCTCCGAGACTCAGAACTCAACCAATGGGAAAACTGCTTCCTGGCAAGAAAAGATAAGAAGTCATAACTCAAGATAGCCAAAACATGATATTGAAAGCACAGAAAGAAGAGGACTGAAAAGAGTCCCATGCATCTCATCTGGTGAGCAAAGAGTGGAGGTGGAACCATCTTGGTGAGCCTGTGTTGGGACTGGCAGCTGCCAGAATATGGTGGGTCTGAGTCCAACTCCAGCAAAGAAGAAGCAGAATCTTGTTGAGCTAGTGACTGCAAACTATCAATAACATAGTTTGCATTTGTCTCTCCATGATCAAATACCTCAAGACATGACTCCCCAGAATGTCCAGTCGAACTGCCCAGTGAAATCCTGTGGCTGCAGCTGAACTCAGACCAAGAAATGACAGAACCTTTCTGCAGGTACCTCAGTGGCTACATCCCACCTCCTCAAGAATCTACATACCAACGATCCCAACTGCTCAGAGAACTCCTATGGCTGCAGCTGAACTCATCTCTGCCTGTAGGGACCTGAGCAGCACTCTTCAAGACCTTAAGTTTACAAAACATCCCAGTGGGAGCCTGCACAGAAACAGGGACTTGTGTGGCAATGAACAGACCTGTGGGGTCTGTGAGTTGGCAAATCATCCCAGTGGAGGTGGGGGCAGGGGCTACAGTTGGATGGACACAACAGAAATGTGAATTAGCAGCCAGTTCCTAGGGGCACTTGGGCAGTTCACTGTGCCCCTGCAGGGTCTCCAGAAGTCACCGCAGGACAGCCAGCATTGGTGACTATGGGTTGAAATAACTCAGCCAACCATGCTACAGACTCAGAAGGCTATAAACTAATGCCAGCTGGTGTTTGGATGCTACAGACACCAAGGCCAGAGGCCAACAAGGTCTCACGTGATCAGTGATCACAGTCACCCAGAGCAGCAGCAGTGTCCCTGGGGCTAAATAACTGAGCCATCCAAACCCCAGGCTCAGAATGGTACATTCTCACCTTGCCAGAACTTGAGCCCTGAAAGCAGGGATACAGGAGACAGCAGGGGTACATGTGATCACAGCTACAGGCTGGGAATGCAACATTCTCTCTGCCAGCAGAGTTTGTGCCTTGTGTGCATGCATTCCAATGACTGACAGGGCTCCATGCAATTTCAACCGGCATATTAGTGGTGGTGTCTCTGGACCATCAAAGCTCAGCCAGCCAGGCCACAAGCTCGGAACATGGTAATCTCTGGCCCTGCTGAGCTTATACCCAGTGAGCACAGAGGCTGAAGGTCAGCACTCTGCAGGGTTTTACAGGCTCGCACCCAGAGCAGTGGTGATAGCTGTGGGACATTAAATCCCAACCAACAGGCTACAGGCTCTGGCTCTACTGAGTTTGGGTCTGGAGAGCACAGTGGCCTGCAGCCAATCAGAGACTCCTGTTTGCATGCACTGACTAAGAACTATATCTTGTTAAAGAGGCTCTGGGGGACAAACTCAAAAGTCTGATTATATGAAATGGATTTGTAGAGGCAAATATATACTTATTATAAAGGGATAACAAATAGACACAGGACTCTCACACAAAGAAGATGCCAAGACAACAGAAACACAAACCTAAGAACTCTGGAAACATGAGAATGAAGATCAATGAGGAAACAATAAACAGGAATAAAAAGCCTGCCATCAAAGAAAAGTCCAATTCCAGATGGAATCCCAGCTGAATTCTACAAAACCTTTATAGAAGAACTAAACTCAATACTTCAAAAGTTACTTTGTGAAATCAAAAGAGATGGAATCCTTCCAAACTCCTTCTTTGAGGCCAGTATCACCTTAATACCAAAACCGAATAAAGATCCCTCAAGAAAAGACAATTACAGACTGATATCCTTGATGAACTAAATACTAGTGATGTGCATTAAAAACCTCATCAAGAACATTGTACATTATGACCAAGTTGGTTTCATCCCAGGGATGCAAGGCTGGGTCAACATACACAAATCAATACATTGTTACACACCACCTAAATAGAACTAAGGACAAAAATCACATGATCATCTCATTAGATGCTGAAAAAGCATTTGGCAAAATCCAACTCATTCATGTTAAAACACTGCAGAAAATCGGAATAGAAAGAATTTACCTCAATGTCATTAAGGCAATATACACTAAACTCAAAGCCAACATCATAATGAATGAGGGAAAAACTGCAGGAATTCCCTTTAAAATCAGGAACAAGACAAGGTTGTCTACTATCACCACTCCTTTTCAATATAGTCCTCAAGACTCTTGCCAGAGTGATAAGGCAAGAGAAGGATATCACAGGAATTCAAATAGGAAAAGAAGAACTGAAATTATCTTTATTTGCAGATGATATGGTCATATATTTAGAAGACCCCCGCAAAAAAAAAAAAAAAAACTCAACCAAAAGACTCCTAGAGCTGATTAACAAATTCAATAAAGGAGCAGGATATAAAATAAATCTAAAAAAATCAGTAGCTTTTCTGTAGGCCAACCATGAATCCACTGGAGAAGAAATTTAGAAAACAATTCCGTTCACAGTAACCTCCAAAACAGTAAGATATCTATGAATAAATCTAACCAAGGAGGTTAAAGACCTTTGCAACGAAAATTATAAAACACAAAAGAAAGAAATTGAAGAAGATCTTAGAAGATGGAAAGATCTCCCTTGCTCTTGGATAGGCAGAATAAATATTATCAAAATGGCCATTCTACCAAAAGTGATCTACAAAGTCAATGCAATCCCTATCAAAATACCAATGTCATTTTTCACAGACCTCGAAAAATCAGTCCTAAATTTCATATGGAGAAACAAAAGACTCAGAATAGCCAAAGAAATTCTCAGCAATAAGAACCATGCACGAGGCATCACCATTCCTGACTTTAAATTATACTACAGAGCTATAGTAATAAAAACAGCATGGTATTTGCACAAAAACAATCGGCACATAGACCAATGGAACAGAATAGAAGCTACAGAAATAAATCCACACACTTATAGCCAATTGATTTTTTACAAAGTTGCCAAACACATACACTGGAGAAAAGGCAACCTTTTCAACAAATACTGTTGGGAAAACTGGTTACCCATTTGTAGAAAAATGGAATTAAAATCCCTACCTTTCACCCTTGAGTTGACCAGAGTCAACTCAAGATGGATCAAAGACCTGGAAATTAGCCTAGAAACTTTCAACTTACTAGAGTGGGACATAGGTCCAACACTCCAACATATAGGCACAGGTAGAGACTTCCTCAATAAGACCCCCAAAGCTCAGGAAATTAAAATAAGAATAAATAAATAGGATGACATTAAATTAAAAAGTTTCTGCTCATCAAAAGAAACCATCAAGAGTCTAAAGAGAAAGCCTACAGAATAGGAGAAGATCTTTGTCAGCTATTCCTCTAATAGGGAACTAATATCTAGAATATACAAAGAACTTAAAAGACTTAACACTAAAAAAAAAAACCAATCAAGAAATGGGCACTTGAACTAAATAGACACTTCACAAAAGAAGATATACAAATGACCAAAAAAATGCATGAAAAAGTGTTAAACATCATTAGCAATCAGGGAGATGCAAATCAAAACTACACTGAGATTCTATCTAACCCCAATCAGAATGTCAATCATCAAGGAGTCAAACAACAATAGATACTGGTGATAAAAAAATAATACAATGATGAATGAGATATAAGCCCTGACCTTGTGAAATTTATAGTCTATTATTCAAGCTTTAGAAATAAATGATTGCAAATAATATAATTTCTATGAAAAGAGTAAATGGGGGTGGTGGTGGTGGTGGTGGTGAGTAAGCTCATTGGAGAAGTCACACAACCCAGTCTTGAGTGAATGAGAAGAAAGAAAGATGTCTTCACTTAACATGTGTCTGGAAGGATGGGAAATGAGATAGAAAGGGGTAAGTTTGCCAGATAAACTCCAAGGTGCTCAGTTAAATTTAAACTACATATAAACAAGGGATACTTTCTTTGTTTTAAGTTTATCCCCAATATTGCATGGGGCATCTTTATACTGAAAAGGTATTTGTTGTTTAATCTAAAATTCAGATTTAAATGGGCATCCCGTATGCTTTTTTTCCCCAGTCTGACAAACCTAGAAAATATTCTTTATGGGAATTGTAAACAGTTGAGTAAACATAGAACCCAGGATTAGGGTTGAGTGTTGTTGAGTGTTGAGACAGAAGTAGGTTGGTCCAAGTAAGTGGGGCCAAGATTGATCTTATTCTCAGGATGCAGTTGAAGGATTTTAAACAGAGAAGTGACATGCTCAGATTTCAAAGTTAGGGAAAAATACAAAACTCTGGCTAAAATGTAGGTGATGAGATGGAAGGTGAGTAAGCAAAACCAGCGCGTAAAGAGAGAAGACACTGTGAACAAGTTGTTTATAGAAAGTAGCTTTTATATTTTTTCTACCTAAAAAAATTTAGCTTCTTCCATATTCCCCTGTGAAATGGTTTATTATATGTTCCTTCTCATTAGTCTGTACTAATTTTAATCCTAAGCCATCAGCAAAGAACTTTGAAAAGAAGATTCTTTAATAAGAAACAAAAGCAAGATTTCACAAAATGAGAACTCCTTCCTCACAAAGCATTCAGAATGTCTTCAGAGGAATTAGCTCATTTTCCCTCAGGATATCTCCTGGACTTCCATTTCAGCGGGTGAGGGGATTATGTGGCAAAGGCTTCCTCCCTTGTAGTTGCTGGTTCTGACCTCAAGCAGGGGTCTCTGAGGCCTTCCCTGAGAAGCCGGATGCTCAGGAGTTTTCCTGAGTCGAGGAGGAAGGAGCTGGGAGGAAAGGCCAGGCTTTCTCCAATTGGCAGGAAAAGACAGGCCCAGCTCTTCAGCAGCCCAAGGGTCGGACCTTGATTTACGAGCACCAGATGGAATTACTCTGGAGATTAAAGGCAAAAGGGAGTTTCTCATCAAACACAACACCACAGGCCACAATAATTCTGAAGCATCATTCCCTTCTGGTAATTTGTCATCCATATTATTTTCCTGTCAGAAATTGTTGGCCTAGAGATCCATTTATTAAAAATATCTGAACCTTGTTCTTTCTTCTCCTTCTCCCTCTTATTCTCTGTCAACCTCCCGTTCTATTAGTGTGATCTTTACAAGTTCATTCACTCATTAAATGTTTCTGAGCATCTATGAGGAGGCCTATTTCTAGCCTAGTTGCTGAAGAATAAAATAAAAAGATTGATCAAAACTTGTCCCTTCCCAAAATATAGTAGTTTGGGGGAGAGAGAGAGAAATAATAATAACAATAATAATAGTAACAATGATTATACACTTACCAGATGCTTGCGATTCTTCCATGATTTTATATATTCACTCAGTTAATATTCACAATTCTATGAGAAAACTACAATCATTTCCATTTTACAGATGAACAAACTGAAGCATAGAGACCTTCTGAGATTTGCTGGCAGTCTCAAGGATAGTGGAGGAGATGGAGAGAGGCAAGCATTCTGGCTCTGGATTTAGTACTTTTAACAGTAAGCTTAGTCCAGGTGTGGTGGTGCATGCCTGTAATCCCAGTACTAGGGAGTCTGAGACAGGAGGATCTAAGGTTCAAGGCCAGCCTCAGCAACTTAGTGAAGCCCTCAACAACTTAGGGAGACCGTGTTTCAAAATAAAAAATAAAATAGGGCTGGGAGTGTAGCTCAAAGCCCCTGGGTTCAATCCCCAATACCAAAACTAAACAAAATAAAACAATCAGCATGCTTTAAAAATATATATTATCTATAGATAAATTGTGTCTTATACTATTCATTTGTATAATAGGTCACTTGGCAGCAGACCATCTGCCCCAGATCAGATTTGACCAGAGTAGACATGGGGGTGGTTTCTGCTGGTCCAAAGTTACAGTGAAGTTCTGGGTTAAAAATTGAGATTTCAGCCAGGCGTGGTGGCGCACGCTTGTAATCCCAGTACTTGGGAGGCTGAGAACGGAGGATTCAGGTTCGTGGCCAGCCTCAGCTATGTACTGAGGCTCTCTGCAACTTAGTGAGACCATGTTTCAAAATAAAGAATAAAAAATAGGGCTGGGGGTGTAGCTCGAGGTAGTCTTCTGTGATATGTATATAAGACTATGCAGTGAATGGTATCAATTAGGAGGGTTGACAAGAAGAGATGGTTACAGTACAATTATAGAGCTTCAACATTCAGGGAGTTGGAAAAAGAAGAGGCATCACAAAGCAGGGAGAGAAGACAGGGTGAGAAGAGGAGGGAGGACAGAGAAGAGAATGTAGTGAGAGAGAGTGTCTAAGGATGGAATCACCTGTGTTGTCAAGTGCAGCAGAGAAGTCCATCTCATTGCCTTACCCAAGAGCTGCTTCATGACAGAGCTGAGCCAAAATATCCCCAGAGCTGAGGTGATTCAGGCTCTTCTCTATCCTGAGATCAGTGTTCCTGGTTGGGCACTTCTGTTTCTCAGATACACCTTCGTATGCTTGGAGGCCATTTCGTCTTCAGGGGACTTTTACGTACTCCATCCTGTCTAGTTGAGCACCCTGGCCAACAACAGCAAACCTGGGCCTTTGGTTTTGCTTGTGTTATAAGTTTGCTTTTGATGGAGAAAATGGAATTAAATGACCCATCCCTAGAGCAAGATGAACTGTTCTATACCTATGGCAAGGGGCAAAGAAGGAGAGGAGGTGGAAGTCTTAGGAACTACACTAATGCAAAGAGAAACACTGAGTGAGGAGTAAGGAATTAATGTTCTTCATTATTGCATTTCTTTCTTTCTTTTTTTTTGCGGTACTGGGGATTGAACCCAGGGGCATTCTACCTCCGAGCTATACCCCCAGCCCTATTTTTTATTCTTTATTTTGAAACAGGGTCTCACTAAGTTGCGGAGGGCCTCACTAAGTAGCTGAGGCTGGCCACGAACCCAGATCCTCCGGTCTCCGCCTCCCAAGTACTGGGATTACAAGCGTGCGCCACCACGCCCGGCTATTATTGCATTTATAATATGGTCACCACTGGCAATAGCAATGCTATTCCTCCAGCTGTGGCCACCATCACTGTGGCCAGTAGTATTTCTGCTAGTCTCCATGTCTTCCATTGTTGTTCTGCTGATCAACAGGGTTTGTAGAGATTCTCCTCATTCCGTCTCACAGCCTAAAATTAAGTGGGCAGTAGAGAGAAGGGGAGAGATCCAGCTTTCCTTAAGAAGGTGGTGTTAGGAGCAACTAACTTCTCAGTGTGTTTGTTTTCATTGGGTCCAACTCGTCTGTATCTAAAATTGGCTTAGAGTTCTAACAGATCTCTCACCTAACGAGGAGCACTCTTATGAAGCAAAGGTGGGGAGCAGGTTTTAGACTGTTTACTACTTTGAAATTGAAGGAGCTATATCTCTGAAAGCTATTGAACAAAGTGCAAATTATATAAAACCACAGGACTTCACAAACATTTTAATGAATATTCTTCCAGTAATGAAATTACTCTGGGTAATGCATTTCTTGGATATGTTTTATGTGAGGACAGGAAAATAAAACTGTGGCGGTTAAATAACAAACTAGAGTGAACTTGATGAACTGAAGCTACTAAATATTTAAAAGATTTAAGCAATTAAAACTCTTATTTTTGTTTTTTTCTGAACAGAAATACTGAGGACGATAGCTAATAAAATGTTCATATAAATATGTGAAACTTTACGCAGATGAGCATTGGTATTAAACCAGTTGGGTGGGTTTTGTTTTGCTACTCAGACTTTGGGGTGTGTGTGTGTGAGTGTGTGTGTGTGAGTGTGTGTGTGTGTGTGTGTGTGTGTGTGTGTGTGTGTGTTAGAGAGACAGAGAGAGAGAAAGAGAGAGAGAGAGAGAGAGAAAATTCAAATGTCATGTCTAAATTTTCTTTACTGATAACTTCAAAACCATTATTGGTACAAAGTATCATACTTGTAACATCAGCTCATAGCATATATTCCTGCATTCTGCTTTTCCTTCAATTATTTGCAATTTCTGGTCAGATAACAAAAAAGCCACCATAATGCTTGTTGAGTGCTTATTGTTTGCCAGGCATTTACTAAGCAATTCTTATTTGGTCTTCCAGGGTTCCTTATGAGGTTGGCAGTATTATCAGCTTGATTTTACAGATGAGGAAGTCAAGAGTCACAACTATTGAGTAAATTTAAGGCTACAGAGCTGCCAAGAGTAGGGATTTGAACCCACCTCCTTCAGAGTCTACAGCAAAAGCTCTGAACCACCATGCCACCCTGGACAGCAAGCGTCTCCCTTTCAGTTCTGCATTCCTTGTTGCTGTAATTCTTTTCTGAGTTTGGTGACTAGTGGTCTAACAGAACGATGACTTCATCTTTGGCTGGCTGCTATCTATGAAGCCAAGGGTAGAACCCTCTCATGCATAATGTTTCCCACAAGAACATAGCTCTGCGCACACGGCCCCAGTGTCCACCTCCTCACCAACTCAGGAGAACTGTCTTTAGCAGCTCCTGAGGCCCACTCTGTATCAGCACCCCATCACCCCGCGATGTCACACCTCTTTGATTTTGCCCAGGCCCTTTCCTCTTCAGTCTTTGTGCCTGATGAACTTTAAACCAGTCATGTTTCATCTTAAGCATCTCCTGCTTTGTAAAGCATTTCCCTGACCTCTCTAGTTGAGCCTTGTCCTCCCTCCCTCCCTCCCTCCGTGGACTGATGCCCCAGCCTGCACACTCAGTATTTTTGTTCTAAGCCCGTCCTGTACTGTTGTGATTGCTTTGATGCCTGTTCTCTGTGCTGTTAAGTATATTGATAGAAAAGACCATCTTCTATCTCACTTTGTATTCTCAGTTCCTGGCATGGTGCCTGACATGAGAGTCTCAACACCTATCTAGAAGAATACATTTAAATTTGAGTAAAATATGAACAAATATTGGGAAAGACAGCAACATGTTTCCAACAAAAGGAGAGGACAGATTAAATTAAAAAATGGTAGGATTGAGATTTAAGAGGAACCTTAGGCAAAATAATTAATAATAATAATAGTAATAATAATAATAATAATAAATTTCACATTTTGCTAAGCTTTAAAGTCATCCCCCAAATCACAATGACGTAACCACTTTCATAAATCCATTAATATTCTATGGCTACTGTCTCCTTCCTCAAGGAAATTCCCTTGCTAGATTGAGAATCATCCTTATACCCCTGAGTTTATTTCCCATTTCACACTCTAAAAGGCTTTTGCCACAATTCCAGATAGAAAACAGCATTCCTTGCAGCCCATCTCCTTCTACCATTACTTTAATGAATGCTGGAACTGGCTCAGCCTTAGAATGTAAGTGCTTCTAGATTCTCTTGTCAGCATTTTAGAGAACTCTTTGGCTATAAGTAATTCATATTTAAAAGATAAACATAATTTTCTATTCAGAAAAAGTTGAACCCTATAAAAACTTACTTTTCCAAAGAGAAAGAAAAGCAGCATTTAGGAATTAAATGTCCAGTGCTATCTGAGATTTCAAAAAAACGTATCCTTTATTTTTTAAGTCCCAAAGATGGTTCCGCTTCAATTGATTCTCACAGTTTTATCCCCTGTGACTAGGAGCATAGATTTTGCTAGAAATGTGGCTGATCCAGAGGTCTCAGTGGTATTTAAGGAGTATAGAGGGAAGGGAACTGGTCTTTCTTGATAATTCACTTAGTATGTGACAGGGACAACAGCGGCCCTGTGAAGTAGGTAACTTGTTCCCATTCTATTGGTCAGAGCAAACAAACCCCAAAACAAAACTACTCAAGGCAACACCAGTAAAAGTACTGTGTAATAGGACCTGTGGCTTAACCTTATAATTGCAATCCTTAAAGTAACTGAACTGCACTGTTCTCCAAGCATAAAAGCTATATATTTTTTATATTAATGAAGACTGACTTTTGAATACTATATATCATTTATGTATACAGTCATATAAAGGGAATTGTTTTGTTTATGTGTGTGTGTGGTGCTGGGGATTGAACCCAGGGATATTCTACCTCTGAGCTACACCCCAGTCCTATTTTATTTCTTATTATGAAACAGGTTCTTAGGAAGTTGCTGAGGGCAAAAGGAATCTGACCCAAAGTCTCCATTTGCATTGCCTCTGAGGGGTTTCAATGTGAAGAAATTTTCTTTTGTTTACACACACACACACACACACACACACACATACACACACACGAGTCTGAAACATCTGTAGGGAGTGGGGAACCCAACTGGGTCTATGTGCCACCTTTGTGAAAAAATTCAGCCATACTTTCCCTTCTGAGAATTCTGTAAGTGTCCACTTTTAAGGTTTAAGCCTCGTATTCAAGGATATTTCCTTCTCGAATAAAGAGGGAAATCCAGACTTCATACTGTTTCATTAATTCAACAAGGACTGCTGTGTGTGTATGTGTGTGTGTGTGTGTGTGTGTGTGAGAGAGAGAGAGAGAGAGAGAGAGAGAGAGAGAGAGGGAATATGTATGAATAATGTGGTGGTCCACACCTCTATTGTGGCCTGCATGCTAATAGTATAGGGGAGGACCATGTGAAAAGAGTTTCCACTGGTCTTTCTTGTGCCTGTTTCCTGTGACTTGGATTTCACAAAGGAACTTCCTATTCATTTTTCTCCATATTAAATTCCTGTGTCTTGTAGGTCATACATACTTCTCTGTGAGTATGATTGTCCTTTTTTTCTCTACTTTTTCTTTTATCCCAGGGAGTTAAAAATGTTGTTCTATCCCAGTGACTTTAGGAATGGCTTTCAAGCTCACAAAGGCGTGGGTGAGGGACATATAATTCTGTGTCTCCATGGAGCTTAAGAGTAACAAGGTCCTTAGATATTCCATAAAACAATGCTACAATCTAGACAGGATGTAGATCTGTATTGGTAATTTTATTTTTAAATTGTTTATTCAGTAGCACTATCGTCACCCTTTTATCTTTGTTCCATAAGTGGGAACTCAGATTATCTTGGTATTTGCGGGGCTGGAACTGGGGTTGGGGATGGGAGTATGGCTTGCCCTCAGACCACAAACTAAGGAATGATGAAAGTAACATCAAGAGTCACACTGGGGTTAAGACAGACACAAAGACAGAGAGTCATATGCAAGGTGTGTAAAAATTGAGTAAGACATAAAATTGGAGAGGCAAATCTTGGATAGAATCCTTGAAACACTGGGACCAGTTTTAAAGACAAAGAGAGTGCTGTCAAAGAGATTTGGAAAAACTTTCCCCATCTAATTTTTGTTATAATAAATAATCACATTTATGTCTCTCTCCTTTTAATGATTTATGTAGCGTTTTCATGATGATTATAAAAGACAGGTGCTTGCTTACATGTTTAAGAATCAAGAAAGATGCCCAAATTTACTGTAATGGAATTAGAAAGAGGGAGCGAGGCAGGAGATAAGGACAGAAAGGAGAGGGAAGGACATATTATATAGGGTATCGTGGATCTTATAATAGACTTTGGTGTTTCCCTGAGGATGTTGGGTGCTACTTGGTGGTGTTAGGCAGAAGAATAATATAATAAAGTTTTTAAAAATTTTTTGGTATTTCTAGCTGCTGTGTTGCAAAAATTATAAGAATATAAGAATTGAAGCCTACAGATGAGCTTGTTATCTATTGCAGTAGCCCAGGCAGAAGATAATGGTAGCTTGATCTATGCTGGTATGGAGAGAAGTCTGAGCAATAGGAATTGCTGATGGATTAGATGTAGGGTATAAGAGAAAGAGAACGTTACAGATAACACTCTGAATTTGGAACTTAGAAACTGGTAAGATGAATTGTTGTTGACTTCACTAGGGAAGCCCCAGAAGAAACAGATTTTGAGAAAAGGATAAATCGAAAGTTCTCTAACAGAGACTATTTGAGAGGATGAAGGAGCTCAGGGTAAGGGGAAGGAAGAATGATGGGGTGATATAATCAAAGTATGCTATACACATGTATGAATGTGCCACAATGCAACCCATTGTTCATTATAATTAGGATGTACTAATTAAAAAAGAGCCCAAAACACCCCTAATAGTGACATATTCACCTTGTTTATCATCCAAATGTGGTGTTTTTTTTTCCAGAATTGCTATATATAGGAAGATTATAGAAATAGTGCTCTTTCATTCTAGGCACAAGGGCAAAGCTGGGAACTACTTCTACATATAATTTTACATGAGATTAAGAGAATTCAGTTATACATATTGCAGAGAAAGACACTTTGGGGAGTTCTTTCTGTTAATACCTTTATTGGTGCATTGTAATTATACATCATACTGAAGTTCAAAGTCATAGAAACATAAATATACACAGGCCTTGGTGTGTTTATCTTCAGTTTCCATCCTGCTACCTATCCTTCCCCATACGTATTAGTGAGATTGGTAGTGGTACCTTCCTATATGAACATAGCATAATTTGAACACTCTTTCATTGTTGCTTCCTTTTGCCCTCATCTCCTCCCACCATCTCTCTCCTCAATTGTCTAAAGTCCCTTTTGTTTCTTATTTTCTCTCTAGCTTCCACATAGGAGAGAAAACATTCAATCCTTGACTTTCTGAGACTGGCTGATCTCACTAAACATAATATTCTCTAGTTCTATCCATTTTCCTGCAAATGAAATGATTTTGTTGTTCTTTATGGCTGAGTAAAATCCAAACCATTCTTTGATGCCAACATTTCCAGAAGGGAGATTCAAAGCTCTAGTAACAGGTCTTTTGATCTTCCTGCAAGGAACCTCCCTCATGACTTGACTTTTTTGGGGTGTTGATGATGATTGCAATGTTTCTCACACCAGAGTGGAGATGTTAATATCATGTTGTCTAATGTCCTCGTTGAGGTCTTTCATGAAGCAATAATAACCAGCATATCCTTTTTTATCAGGCAGAATTCTGCCTGCCAGCAATATCCATGCTGGATAATTTAATGAAAGGAATCTATGACACATATTAGATAGTATAAAAGTATTGCAGAACAAACAAAAGGTGAGAGGGCCTCACGACTTGCAACTGTGGGAAGCTGCTGTCAACCCTCAAGTTGAAGGGGTAAAGCGAGGTGCTGGGGCCCTCCATCAAGGCACCAAATTGCTGGGCCTTTTCAGAGGGAACTGGACCATGTAGCTGGGGCCAAAGAGCAGATGCAACCTCTGCAGAGACAATGCCTAAAGCAGAGAGAAGTCAGGGAGATCCACTGGCTTTCTTTTCCTGCTGCCTTTGTCTTCTTCTGTCTTCCCACCCAAAGGCAGGTGACTAGGTAGCCTAAATACATGGGATCACCACCCATCCAATTCTGAATAAAGTAGGGGAAGGGTGGGAAAGACCTGAAAACAAATCAACAAATGATCAGTGGACCTCTTCACAGACGTGTTAGGTGGAAAGAATGAAGTTGGTGGATTTCTAGTTCAGAAATGAAAGGAAGGAAATATATGGGGTTTTAGGTATTTTCAATATGGAGTTAGAGTTTGGAGAACAGAGACTATTTTTTTCCCTGGGAATTTCATTTAATTTTGAAGCTTTGTATTACCCTCATGTTTATATTTATTTTGGTAGATTCTTTAAACAAAAATAACAGAAAGAAAGAGAAGACTTATGGAGAGCACATTTTGCTCCACTTTCTAGGGAAAGAAAATCCCAAATGATTGAAATGTTAATGGAAAACTTAAGAGGATGAGAATAGGTATGTCATGTGGTACTATAAATTATGACAAAATAAAAATAAAATAGATGCGAAGCAGTAAACCAGTAGTAACACTCATTCTCCAGTTTGGCTTTCCTTTCTGATATTCTAAACCATGGATGGAAGTTCTTGCTGAAATAACCATTTGTTTTCCCAACGCCATATGTTATTAGAGCTAGGATAAGCAAACTTCTTCATTTATTTCTCTTTCAATTTAAAGTCATTGTTTTGCATCTAAAATGGCACCTACCTTGGATAATGCTAGTAATGTTATTTTCTCCATAAACATCATAGCCTAGGAAGATTTGTTGGATATAATCAATATAGAGCCTGTCATTCCGAGCTTGACAAATCATATTTCGCAAAATTACTTCTTATGAATAACTATTGGATTTTTTAAGGAGACACTCAAGTCACAACTTTGGTTATTCTAAATTCAAGTCCATGATTGGTAATTTTTGTAGACAAGCCAGATTTGATTTTGCTGTCTGCAAGTCTAAAGTTTACAATGCATGTAATTTGATTTTCTTTCTCTAGAAATATTTTCTCTCTCTGATATGAGTCTTTATCAGCTTAAGCAAAGTAAAAATTTCCATAAAAGTTGTTGTAGAATCCCTTACTTTTAAAGATACTGTTAGAAACTGTTGTTAATTTTAAAAGATATTTGTAGGATGAGTGTTGGACTTACTTCAAGTATAAATGCTAGAAATGTTTCAAGTTCTGGATTTTACTCTTTATCATGCTAATTTGCTTTGCTTTTATAATCTTCTGATATCTCCCAAGCTAAATTTTTGAAAACTCATCAGTCATTTTTGAATATTCAAATTAATATTTAAAAATATTTTTGTCATCATTTCAATAGGCTGGAAATTTCTGTAATTAAGACTCTAGAAATTGCTCAGTATTAATGATCTCTCCCTTTGCTAACTGCTATATACTTTGCAGATTTTACTGTTATACATATTATCTCAATAGCCCTGTGGAATGGTTCAGGAGGTTTTATTTTTTAGAGGTGAGAACACTGTAGTTCAGAGAAGGTGTATGACAACCTAAATGGTGGTAGTGTGGCTCTGACCAGGTCTGTTGATGAGGATAACTTATATATAGTGTTTACCAGCATGCTTGATATAGTAAGTGTTCAAGAAATGCTTGCTTCATTTTTTTACTACCCTGTACTTGATACATAATCTGATTCTAGAAAAAAAGCCCCACAATAGGAAAATTGCCTTGCCTCTCATAGGATTCTTTGATATCTTTAGGTATAGATAGAATAACAGCTTTTAAAGCAGCAAATGAACCCACAGACAATATGCATGTCCTATTAATTATAATAGCACTACAGTTGTCATTGATGAAAGAGGTTCAGAAATTTATAAAATGAGTGAATGCACAGACATTGAATAAGAAGTCTAAGTTTTTGAACAGTGATTTAATTTCAAAAGCCAATAATACCCTGTTTCTTTAGAACTCTTCATTGGAAGGACTTCTGAATACTTAGATGTTCCTCTAGTTAAGATGGACTCCAGCTCTCCACAGAGCCAAAGTAGATGTCTATTCTGTCATGATTTTTGGTGAAAGAATTTCTTTCATCCTTTTCTTCTTCACCATGTAAGGAGTACCTAAGAGGGAACATTCCCTGGCTTTAGAAATTCAGATTGATCTTTCATGAAACTCAATAGGTTTGTCACTATTGTAATAATTGCTTTCACATCCACCATCTAATTATTTTTTCAACAATGTCATTAAAGATAGTACTAATACTTTAGCAAAGTTAAATATGCTTAATGTCACTGAGAGATGGTGTAGGACTTAAACATGTGTCCTGACTCTTTATCTCAATGTGGCCGTGCTGTTGCTCTGTGGGATCTACAGAAAGTCATCCTCTCCTCTTAGGTAATTTCACCATTCCCTTGCCCTCACAGCTTCCACAACCTCCACCCCAAGTGATATAAAGCTCTACATCACTCCCCTTCTCTTTGGACAACCTGATAAAATGTGCATGGTGATTATGGTAGGTGATGTGTCTTGGTCTACTGCAGAGGTTGGAAAGGTAAAAGAAGAGTCCTGTGTTTCCTAGACTCCTTTGAAGCTGGGGTTCTCATATAACTTGATTTCATCACTATGATTCCCTCATCCAATATCTGGAAGGTGGGGGGTGAGGTGGAGGCCATTTTCCATGTCTGTGATTTTCTGTCAACAAGTATGGCTATGGTACTGCTCTTCACACAGCAGAGCTCTTGTATGTAGTCACTGTATTGGAGCAATGAAAAAAGCAATTTTCTAAGTCGATAACTGAAATGGACATTTGATGAAAACTCTAGATTCTTACTAAAAAATACTATGCACCTAAATATACTCACACACACGTGAAATATTTTGTGTAAGTTTACTTTATTATAATTGGTTTCTCAAAATTCACTTAAATCTCCTTTTTGATGATTTGGATTCCTATTGGTCAATTCCTTCTCCCCATTGATGATTTTGATTCCTATTGGTCAATTCATTGTCCCCATTGTGTTCAACTTTAGTGAGGTTGAGGAATTGTGTCCATGATCTTAGCATTTTACCCTTCCCTGTACCCATGCCCATTGACACTTGACTTAGAGGTAACTCTCACAGAAGAAATGGAGTATATTATCCCCATGGCTTCATTCTGAGTTTGGTTTCCAGAATGAAGTAGGGATGGAGGTGTGCCAGTTCTGGGCCTCAGGAGACCTTGAGAAAAATCCTACTTTCTCTTGTGTCTCTGTTTTCATCTTGAGAACATGACTGGGCTAACCTGATGGAGGACGAGAGATATGTGATGCAATGTCATATATAGCCAAGGTCTTTGTGAAGCATGCAAGTGCCAACTGCCCCTTAGATAGGTGAGCAATTTCAGCAAGATGAATGGTGCTCCCCAGATGACCCTGAGTGAAGTCCAGATGCATGCATACTTACTGCTGAATTGTTGTGTGCTGCTCTAGTTCATGATTGCTTGTTAGACTGCATTATAATGGCAACCGGTAATTGATACATTGGAATGACAAATCAAAATACTCTACCTTTTCTAGTCCGAGTTGCTGATAATAGCCCAAAGATAGGCCAATTGAAATTTTTAAACCTTGACTTGAGTGAGGTAAAAATGATAGAAAATTTCATTTTGGGGACTCATTCATTCCATTTGAAATATTCAGATGAGATAGCTGAGTAGTTTCTGATACCTACATCCAAGGATACAGTGGTTTCTGCCCATTTGGTGCTATGAGCCATATTTATTGTGTCAGTTACTATATCTTTCTTTTTTAAAGAGCCAGGATCAGTTTCTGTTTGCTGTTCCAGTTACTAATACTTTGTTTAAAATTATCCCAAATCTAAGTGGCTTAAAATAATCATTTTATTCTTTTTTTTTTTTTTTAGTTAGAAATTTGGGAACGGCTCAGCTGATTTATTTTTACTTGGATTTTTTTTGGTCCAGTAACAGGCAGATACCAGACATCAGAATGCTTTACAGGACTGGACTCCTCTAATGGCTCATATAACTGGTAATTGTTCTTGCGGCTGACTGGAAACTCAGCTGGGGTTGTCTTGCACAATGTCTACCTTTGGCCTTTATAGGCTGTCTCAGGGTAATTGGCACTTAAATGGTAGCTGGCTCCCCCAGTGTGAATGTCCCAAGAGGACCAAGCATGAGTCCTCTCTATGGGAAGCTCAGTACATTTCTGCATGTTTTAAAAATCACTGAATTCTACCCTCTGGCTATAAGTTGTTTGTATCCCTCCACTTGCAAAACATGCTATCTCCCAACACCCTCCCGAGGTCCTGTCCACTAGGGCCTGAGTCCAAAGCTCCAGGTCAAGGATCTCATGATCTAAATCAGGTTCAAGTATGGATGAGGCTCTTTATTAGTTATTTAGTCTCAGTTCTTCTTGATTTGAAAAATCTAGTGAACTAAAGAAGCAAGTGATCTGACCATGGCACACCTAATACAATATGTTAATGCAGTAATTTGATCAGCATTCTCACCTCTGTCATCCAAACACCTGGCATGCACAACTTAGAGGAAGCAACATTTGTTTGTTTTACAGATCTGGAGATTTCAGTCCATATGTATACAGTCTGTGTTACACCGGCTGTCAAGCAGGAGCCAGAGCTACAGGTATTTGGCATGTCATGGAAGGGAGCAGAGAGAGCAAGAGTCAGAGAGAGGTTCAGATGTTGCAGGTGGGCAGGGCTGGGATACACACAGTGTACCTACCTACGTTCCTGGGGGCCCACCTCCAAACATGGCTGCCTCCATACCATGGCATGAGGTCTGGGGGCATTTTAAGTCCAAACTATAACACAGAGCAATAGAAGAGCTGCAATAAATATGTCTAACTCCAGAAGAAGGAAATGGGAGACCCACAGCAACCACTGGCCCATTGAATCTAAAGCCCGAATGAGCACATTCTTCAATTTGACTAGGGTCTGGTTCTCCTCCTTAAAAATAAAACTTATAGTGCAATGAAAGCAATTCATTGAAATTTTATTTCATGATGAAGAGCAGAAATAATATTTTTAAGAATTATAATTCTTTCATTCTTATTTTCTTGTAAAAATTATGTCAAATTCCTGAGGAAAAATGTCAAAAGACATCTAAATCGTGCTAACATCAGTTTTATTTGGTTTGGTTTTAATGAGGTAGGAAGATTGTAGAGTGCTTGTTGAAGTAGCAGTACACAGGTCATCTTTGATATCCATTTAATTTTGCTTTCTATTTTTATAGGAATAAGTTCTGAAAACCCTGACATAAAGATCTAAGAGTCAAACCAAATATTCAGTCTTGTTATAATCTTTGCTATAGAAGGCTATTTTATTTCATGAAAGTATTTCCAGGATTCTTGCTTTGGGGGTTGAATTCATGATTTCATTTCTTTTGTCCTCAAATAAATGGAGGCATTTTTCTAGAAGTTTCATCATTGATGCTGCTTATGTTTGTAAAAAAAAGAGCTATTAATCTTTTATTCCTGCCTCAATAGAAGTAATTTTTGACAGACTTTTATAGTATTCTGAGTGCCTGCAGCCTTCTGAAAAATAGGCTAGGTTTTATCATTTTCAACTTCAGCCTACTAAAATGCATCCTCCAGCACTGAACACTTTGCACCCATTTCTGACTCTAATCTCTTCCAATATGGCAAGTTGGCCAATGGTAGACACAGTTGTCCAACAGCAGCATCCAGAAAGGCCACTGAAGAGCTTCCAACTAAATGATTTATCTTATTCTTAAGTGCTCAGACAGCTGCCAAATGAGCCAAGACATAAATGGGCTCCACCCCTTCAGACTGTTCTGAGAGTTTGATTTACTTTTTTCATAAAAACGTGCAACTTCTGCCCAAATTTCAATTAAGCCTTTCAAGATGGATCCTCTTGTAAGCCAGGGAACATCTGTGCAGAAGACATCTTTGCATTTTGCATCTTCTCCCAATCAAAACCATCTGAAGAGGCTGATTCAAAACCTCCCTCAGATGAAAGAGCCCACTTGCAAGACAGTAGACAGTACATCTAGCACTTCTGGCTGTGATGTCAGGACAAAGCCAAGAAACCAAACGACATCAAACTTTCTTCATTAAAGCAAAAAAAAAAAATTAATGTCATTAAGCATGACAGGTATAACATCTGTCGGGAATACCAAGAATTTTTGTGCAAAGGGTTTTTCCTGGCAAATAAACTTTACTCTTTTGAGGTTACCAGTTGAGTGCATCATTTCCAAAAGGGGTTTAGAAAGCACTTTTCATGGACATATTAGCTAGAAAATGAATTTAGATATTGGTACCATGGAGAGATAATGGTAGTTCTATCCAGTTATTATTGAAGGAGAGCCGGGCGTGGTGGCACACGCTTGTAATCCCAGTACTTTGGGAAGCAGAGACCGGAGGATCCGGGTTCGCGGCCAGCCTCAGCGCTCTCTCTCTCTCTCTCTCTCTCTCCCTGTCTGTCTGTCTCTCTCTCTACTTAGTGAAGCCCTCCGCAACTTCGTGAGACCCGGTTTCAAAATAAAGTATAAAAAAATAGGGCCGGGGGTGTAGCTCAGAGGTAGAACGCCCCTGGGTTCAATCCCCGGTACCGCAAAAAAAAAAAAAAAATATTGAAGGAGAATGTAAGATGCGTTATGATGTGAAACCTATTGGAAGGCATACCAATAATTTTGGACAGGATAATATTATCGATAGAAGCAGTACTTCAGTTGTTTGAATTGGGTTATTTCTAGGTCACCTAGTATTATGAGCTGCAATTGTGTCCTCCCAAAATTTGTATGTTGAAGTACTAATTGCTAGTACCTCAGAATATGACTATATTTGGAGAGTGGGTCTTAGGTAATTAAAATGAGGTCATTAAAGTGAGTCCTAACCTGATACAATGACTACTGTCCCCATAAGGAGAGATTAAGATACAGACATGTGCACTGGGAAGACCATGTGAAGACACAGGGAGAAGACAACCACCTACAAGCCAAGGAGAGGGGAGTTTGGAAAAACCAACCCTACTGACACCTTCATCTTGGACTTCTAGCCTCTAGAATTGTGAGAAAACTTTTCTGCTGCTGACGCCACCCAGTCTGTGGCACCTTATTATGGCAGCCCTAGCAAATGAATTCACATGGATTTTCCAAGATCTTACCAATCATACAAGATTTTTTTGCTTGGCAGTGTGATGAGCTTTCTTGGAGGTTGTTTGAAAATGAGGTGTTTTGGTCAGGGAAAAATCCAAGTTCTGGTAAAGTTACAATCTTTTCAAAACAAGTCTGCTTCTTATGAAAAGCTATCCTTGATTCTTGCTGCCAGTAGTGTGGCCATTACTAGATATGTTTCTCTAGTTGTGTGGACTTTACTCTAGCACACAATGGCTTCTGGCATCTTGTTATGTTCAGTAAGAAAGCAAAGTCCGAAGATAAGCTTCAATCCACTGGCTATTCCCAACCGAAGGTGATCCTGCTGAAAACGCAGATGTGTTGTTCTAATTATAACGGCAGGATATGCTTTCACTAATTCTTATCAGTGGTAAATTATTCTAGGGCTTATTGCATAATGAATATTTTAATTTCTTTTTTTTTTTTTTTTGTGGTACCAGGGATTGAACGCAGGGGCGTTCTACCTCCGCGCTACGCCCCCGGCCCTATTTTTTTTTTATGCTTTATTTTTGAAACCGGGTCTCACGAAGTTGCGGAGGGCCTCGCTAGGTAGAGAGAGAGAGAGAGAGACAGAGAGAGAGGAGAGAGGAGAGAGAGAGATATAGACTGTTCGATCGATTGATTGATTGCGCGCATGCGCGCTGAGGCTGGCCGCGAACCCGGATCCTCCGGTTTCCGCCTCCCAAAGTACTGGGATTACAAGCGTGCGCCACCACGCCCGGCTTAA
>PVJS01022279.1:0-30680 GCA_004027185.1 Glis glis
AAAAAAAAAAAAAAAAAAAAAAAAAAGAATAGGCTTCTGGACACTTTAAAATTGTTTAGGAACCAGATAGCCTTGGGGAGGTGCAGACGTTTTCAGGGTGGATTCCTCGTTACCGAAGGATTCTCTCTAAGGCAAGCTGGTTCCCAGGTCCCTCAGATCTCAGGTAAGCTTCTGAGGACAGAGGGCCACACGGCAGCAGTGGGGGCCCATGTTAGTGATTCCCGGAATGGAGCCCCTGGGGACCCTTGGGGTTCCATTTTTCAGCAAAGTGAGCCCTCAGAATATGGGAGGACGGAGTAGGATACCACCTGGCGGAGCCCTCCTTTATGGGACCCCATGAGGACTAGACCTGAGACTGAAAGAGGTGCCTGATATAACAGTATCTCATTCGTCCATTTGTCCCTTGCTTTCCCTCTATTAGAATACAAGCTTCCAGAAAGCCAGCTGTTGTCTCTCAACTTCAAGGTGGTACTCACAGCATCTAGCACAGGGCAGAGACTCAATAAATGTGCAATGAATGGCTGTGCAAGGACCGTCATAAGTTCCAGGCAGGCTTATGGTATTTGTTGACAAGTGTCATTTAAGTTATGGCCTTTTTCTAATAATTCAAGCAAGTTTTTTTTTTCCTATTCAGCAATTTCATATAAGAACTTCAGTAGCCAAGGTGCCAGTAGGGAACTTCAAAGATGATACCGAGAAAAAGTTTTCTTGATACAAAAGCCCCATAGACTCTTGACATCTAAGAACCTTAAGACACTGGTTTTTAAACTTGATTTCTTCAACAGCAGTGCCCTTTCTTCAATGGAAACAGGAGACAGAAGCACAATATATAAATAAGATAAAAGCAGAATGCTCAAGTTCACACAGTGATGCAGAGTTCTGAGCCTGACCTGCTTCGATCACTTCCTCCTTTCTTTCTTCCAGTGAATCCCAAAACACTGCTTTGCAACACCAGTGCTTGTCAATCTTGCCTGTAGATTAGAATCCCCTGGGAAGTTTTTTTTTTGTGGTACTTGGGATTGAACCCAGGGGCATTCTATCTCCAAGCTACACCCCCAGCCCTATTTTTTTATTCTTTATTTTGAAACAGGGTCTCACTAAGTTGCGGAGGGCCTCACTAAGTAGCCAAGGCTGGCCGGGAACCCAGATCCTCTGGTCTCAGCCTCCCAGATACTGGGATTACAAGCATGTGCCACCATGCCCGGCTCCCTGGGAAGTTTTAAGACCTCCAGAAACCCAGATGACACAGCAGACCAATTACATCAGAATCTTGGGTGGGGTGGCGTTAGTGTGGGCATCAGTAATTGTTAGTCCCTTACTCTAGACTTGTATCATCCCTGCAGGCAGATGAGCCTTGGTGTCCGTCATGGGGCTCTTAGAATGACCCTGTAAGGGGTATTGTCAATTTTGGGCTGTCTTGCTTCCATTCTGCCTCCTAACAGCCTCTTCTTGGTTTCCTTCCAAGGAACCATCTTTGACTTGTGGAGCAAAATAGGTGGATGCTGAGCCTCCCACCAGAGATCCTTGGAGTGCTCCCTGGGGATTCCTTCTCAGCTTTGGTGCCGTCAGAGAGCAGCATTTGACACAAGCTCAGTCAGTCGATGCTTCTCTTCCAAAGCCCCTGACCCTGACACTGAATGACAGAAATGGAAACGGGAGGACGGGCTGGATCCCTGTAGCTGTCAGCAGAGGCCAGGGGAGGGAGAGGCAGTTGGTTGGATCTCTTCTTACTTTCCCGGGCTGTTTCATTACTGAGGGTTACAAGCCTGGATCTCCACCTCCCTTCGACCCTGCCAGCTCCTCCGTAGCCTTTAAGACCTTCCCTTTTGCTTCCGTGTGTTAGATATTTCAAATATTCCACTGTTGGCAACCACAGACCGTAATTGGAAAACCCCTGTGCTGGTTCCCTTACCTCCAGAATATCCTGCATGTTTTGCTGAATTCCAAGTATGACCATATAAACCCATACCTGAAAGTCCTCACTGTCCCTCTGTTGCTATGGAGAAAGCTCATCTCCTCAGTATTAGCCTCCTCCTGCCCTCGCCACCAGGTGGCGCTACCTTCTATGTAAGAATCTTCTTTCCCAGGCCTTCATCTTCTTTTACCAATTTACCTGGCAAGCACCTCGGAATTCTTAATTTAGAGCAAGAGCCTTCCTTCCTTCCTTCCCTCCTTCCCTCCCTCCTTCCTTTCCTCCCTCCCTTCCATCCTTTCTTCTTTCCTTCCTCTTCCTTCCACATTGGGGATTGAACCCAGAGGCATTCCCCAGCACTCCCACCTCCTTTTGAAACAGTCTTGCTAAGTTGCTGAGGGTCTCACTAAGTTGCTGAGGTTGGTCTCAAACCTGCCATCTCCTGTTTCAGCCTCCCAAGTACTTGGATCACAGGAGTGGGCCACTATGTCTAGCAAGTAGTCACCTTCTTTATGAAATCTTTTGTGTCCCTTTCCTCCCTAGAATCAAGTAGTCTATACTACTGCATTTTTGATCCACTTATGTGTGTCTCTATGACCATAGTAATGGAAATTTCCTTAAAGGTGGGTATTCTGTCATATTTACCTTTGCATTCCCAGAGTAGATTTTTTCGTTTTGTATTTGTAGAATGGATGGATGCCGGACAAGTGTTAGAATTCATCCTCCAGACATGCTCACCCAGGAATCTGGGCCTGTTTTCTAAATGCCTGGGGTGGAGCATGCACCTGCCTTGTAATTAGGGAAGTGAGCTTGCTTGTTCAAAGAGAATGCAGTACGTGTTTGTAAAGATGACTGCACCCACCTCCCGTCCTGTGCCATATATCTTTGCACTGGGACGTTACTGTTCCTCCCAGCAAGTAGTGGGTTTAATTTTCCTCCTGTCACATCTGGCTTGATGACTTACTCGGACCAAAAGAATGTATTAGAAGTGCACTGGTGAGACTTGTGAATCAAGGCCTCAACGAGCTGCCGTTTCTGCTATTGTCCTTTTAGATTGCAGACTGTAGACACCATGGAGAGCAGCTCTGCCAGCCTGCTGGAGCCTGAGAGCCAAGACGCTGCAGCCAACAGCCAGCACCAGTTGCCAGACATGTGCACGAGGCTGCTTCCCAGCCTCGCTCCCTGGACGAGTTGCCAGAGGATTGCAGCCATGTGTGTGACCCCTAGAGAGACCAGCAGAAGCGCTGCCTGCCCGAATGCTCTCAGCACAAACTGCTGACCCACACGGGTGTGCGCCAGCAAATGGTGGTTGTTTTAAGCTGCTAAAGTGTAAGTGGTTTGTTATGCAGCAATAGGGAACAGGTACAGAGATATTGGGGATCGATAAATCTAAAGAACAGGTGTGCATTGTCCCCCCTCAATAGTCTCTATTCTTCAACACTTGTGACTTTTCCTCCTTGGTGCCCATTTTTGGTGCAAATGATCATGGTTAATCCCAGATTCTGCTGGCTCTATTGCTTTGCCGGGACTGCCATAGCACGCAGGGGTTCAACAACAGAAATTCATTTTCTCACAACTCTGGAGTCTAGAAGTCTAAGATTAAGGTGTTGGCCAGACTGGTTTCTTCTAAAGCCGTTCCCTTAGGCTTATAGATGGTGATCTTCATCCAGCGTCTTCACACAGTCCTTCCTTTTGTGACTGTCTCTATTCCAGTCTTCTCTTCTTGTAAGGACATCATTCAAATCGGATTAGGTTCCACCCAATAGCTCATTTGATCTTAATTACCTCTTTAAAGAAGTTATCTCCATATACAGGCATGCTTGGAGGTACTGGTTGTTAGGATTTAAACAGATAGATTTGGGGGACCATAATTTAGTCTGTAACAGTACCTAAAGAGTAGGGATTATTTTATGTATGTATGTATGTATGTATGTATGTATGTATATATTTTTTTATTTTTGTGATACCAGGGATTGAACCCAGGGGTGTTCTACTTTTAGATACATCTCCAGCCCTATTTTATTTTATTTTTAAATTTTGAAGCAGGGTCTCTCTAAAAGTTTCTGAGGCTGACCTTGAACCTTCAATCCTCCTGTCTCAGCCTCCCAAGTACTGGGATTATAAGTGTGCACTCTGCCTGACTCTGGATTATTTTATTTTACTATCCATTTCTTGCCTACTGGTAGTTGGAGAAGTGATCGTATCAAGCTTGGATTGATTGACAATTAAGTGGCCAGGAACCTTTCGGAGCAATACCCTTCTGCAAAAATCACAAAACAATGTAGCAAGTTCAGTCCATCGGTCACCTTTTCATCTGCCTACGTGTTCTTCCTGGCTATATTCTGGAGTTGGCTGAGCATGTTCTAGAAGCACGCTGCAAAATGCAGGAAGGGGCAGCCCAAGGCAGGAGGGAGGCAGTCTGTGGAGGCACCCCACAAACTGGGGCCACCCTACTAACACTGTGGTGTTCCTGGTATAGGAGATCTCTAAGTAAGAATTGGCTCAGAACAATGCATTTCCTCTTGAATAAAGGGCCAGGGTGCAATGTAGCTTTTGCCGTACTCTTAAGAAGAAATGCAAATTCACAAGATTTGGAGAGGAAGAAATTGCTCAAATTCTAAGAATTAGATCAAAGGCTGACAGTGAAGGTGTAGGGCAGAGGTAGAGGCAGGCCGGATGTGCGGCTGTGTAGATTGAATGCTGCCTTGGCTAATCGATAAGCACACAGCGAAGGAGGACTTTGGTTGCTTGAGTTATCTAGATTTCTTAAGGAGTAATTGGTTAGCAAGTATTTATTGTTTGTTGCCTGTGAAGCCTTTGTGAAGAAAGATTCCAGCCTTAGCTCTTCCTGTTTAAATACTTCCTGAAATGTCTGAGTCGACATTTCTGCCTAATTAAGTCTAAGTTAGCTTGCAAGACTGAACCTGATGACTTAGCGCCTATACAGCCTCAGGGTGCTGATTCTTGTTTCTAGTGATCGTTGGTGTACAGCTGGAGCTAGCTGTGGATAGATGAGTGGGCTGCTTGTCAATGGATCAGCACATTCTCTCATCTGTTTACACAACAAGCATTTATTGAAGATCTTATTACGGGTGCCGGACTTGTGCTGTGTACCTCAAGATGTGCAGCAACTACCAAGTCAGAGTCACTGTGTCAGAGAGCTTAGAGCCCAGTGGGTCGTTTCAACTTCCAACGTAGAAGTTACTTAAGTGAATTCCTGCAAAACCAGCAAGGGTCCCTGTTACTTGTGCCTTTCTAAAAGTGGACATCACCGCACATATTCTAGCTAGTGAACACCCGTTAGGCTAAATGAAATTTTATGTTATATATCTGCTTTAATCGTACCTATTGAACTGTATAACTGCATGTCATGATCACTCTTGTTAATCAAGTCTTTACTGTTACCTGCCTGTTTTTGCTAACATGTATATATACACACACAAACACACATGAATTATTCTGTATACGTTAACATGTCTATGCAAGAGATGGGTCTTCGTGGAACTTCATCTGCTCCCGTTCCTAGGAAAGAGACCACAGGAACGGCCCTAGCATCAGATTTTAGAGGGCTACTCAGACATTAAATCCAGGCTGAGATTAACGGTGGGTGGTTGGGCTTAGTACTGGCATTCACTGGATGAAGAACGACTTCTGAGGCTGGCATGAGAAGACGTGACCAGGGATGCAGATGAAGTGATAGAAGGATAAAGTGTGCGGAGCGTTCAGTCGGGCGAGAGGGCCTGATTCTTCTTAATAAGTCTACTAGATGGTGCCTCTGTGGGAGGCTGCATGGTGCAAAGGATTCTCACGTGGAAGCCAGAAAGTCCTTGCTCTGAATATGAGCACTTCCAGCACCTCCACGCATCAGTCACCTCCCTCTCACACTTATTGAAAGGATTAAATGAAATAACATGTATAAAGCACTCTGACTCAGAAGTCTTTCAATAGATGCTAGTTCCTCTCCTTATCTGGCTTGAAGCTACTTTTGGTGTCTTGAAGGTGCCACCCAGTGACCGGGAAAAGGCACAGACACATCTTGCAGTGTCCCCAAAAACATATATCTCAGATGGATAAAAGTTGAGAAGTCTTTCTCTTTTCCACCACTTTCAGAGCTATTTAACTTCCCAGGGAGCATAAGAAATGTCCAGGGAGAATTGAATTCCACATCTCTCTGATCTTAAAGTCGACAGAACTAGGAGCATCCTCTTGGTAGGAGGCAGAAATGCCTGCAGACAGCAAGTGGAGCATATAAATATCGACACGTGCAAGAAAATCATACAGTGAAAAGAAGCTCTTCAGGCAGAATGTCGATCAGGACGGCATGAAGCTTTGCGGGATCATATTTCTTTGATGTCATTAGGGGGTGGCGAGGATGATCACAGGGCCCGAGTGACTCGGGAGGAACTGTAAGGACAGAGATAGAGCTAAGTCCTATGGAACATTTGGTGTGTGCCAGAGATTCTTTCTTCAAAACACTTTTACTTTTACATACACTAGCTCACTTTACTCTCATGAAAACTATAAGGTAGGTACCATAACAGCCCAGAGAAGTAAAGCAGGTTCCCAGCATCAGCCAGCTAGTGGGTGGCTGAGCTGTGACTCAACTCAGGCAGCCTACCTCCTGATTAGTGCTCACGACCATGAGGTCACGAATGCCATTGTAATTGGACAAAGAAGTTAGAGACATTTGCCACTCAGAAGGACAAAAAGATCTGTGAAGACAGAACTAGAAATCTTTTGGATGTGAAAATAAAGAAATATCTTTGTATTAGCAAGGCGGGGAGAAGTTCTTAAATAAGACCCCCAAATCATTAACTCTAAAGGAAAGAATGATAAATTCAGCTATATTAAAACTAGGAATTTGTGAGCCAGGCCCTGTGACTCAGGCCTGTAATCCCAGTACTTGGGAGTTTGAGACAGGAGGATTGCAGGTTTAACCTCAGCAATTTAGAGACCCTCAGCAACTTAGCGAGACTCTGTTTCAAAATAAAAAATAAAAAGGTCTGGGTGTGTAGCTTGGAGATAGAACATCCCTGGCTTCAATCCCTAGCACCAAAACCAAAAACAACCCCCCCAACTAAACAAAAAAATGAAACAACAACTAAGAACTTCTGATCAATAAAACACATCATCAACAAAAAACTGAAAAGACAAACACAGGTTGGGAGAAGTATTTTCAACAATTATCATTATAAATGACTCATGCCAAAAACATATACATGACTCCTTCAAACCAATAAGGAAAAGATAAAGAGTTACAAACAAATTGGAAAAGGATTTCATTGCATTCTTCATAAGAAGGAAATATAAATGGCCAACAAATATATGAGACTATGCTTAGCCCCATTAGTTATCAAGGAAATGCAAACTCAAACCAGCAAGGAATATCACTACAAACGCATCAGAATGGCTGAACCTAGGCATTCTGAAAGGTGTTGGTGAGGATGTGTTACCCTGGTGGGAGCGTGAAATAGTGCAAACACCACAGAAGACTACAGGTGACGATTGTCACAACTTCTGAAGAATACGTAGGGCATCCTTTTCTAGATATTTAACTTCACGGACAAATAATAAGCAGCATTTTTAACAGCTTTGTTCTTAATGGTTCCAAACTGGATGCAACCTAAGTGTCCATTAGCAGAGAAGTGGATAAATAAATTGCACCACATGTATACAGTGGCATACTATCCAGCAGTGAAAAGAAATGAATCACAGCAACACAAAGACGTGTGAATTTTACAAACATAATGGTAAGCATATGAAGAAAGACATTGCTTCTTCCAGTGCCAGGACCACAGTCATAGCCCCTTCCTTAATGTTGGGGAAGGACAAGAAGCAGCCCCTGATCCTCACCAACAATAAAGTACATGAAGCTCAAGATTTTCTCTGGACCTTTCATCCAAGGCTGTGAACCAGGTCTGGTATCTGTGAATTACACAGACCAAACCATGCTTGGGAGTTAATGGGTTAAGATGGTATTCATAAAAATAACATTTAAAAGGAGTCTTTTGGAGAAAGTGCATAAAGTACCTCTACAGGCATAGCCTTTGGGCAAACTTCCATTTCAAGCAGAAATAATGGTGATGGCTTGCTCCTTGAGAGGCTGCATGATCTAGAACCTCTTCTGCCCCCTGTGGATAAACTGCTGGGATTCTCATAGAGGCAATTTGAGAATTCCTCTGGACTTGGGATTCAGAAGAAACACATGGATGGTTCTAACTTGGCTGAGGGCAGCTGAGTTTTTTAATAGCGTCGATGTTCTCTGAGCAGATAATTTCCCTATTGGTCTGTTTGTTTCCTGGGTTTACAGGAGAGGACACACGAATAGGGGGAAGGGCTGGCATGCGCATTGTGTCCCTCAGCATGCCCTGCATTCTCAACATTGTTAGAGGATCCCCAGGCTAGCCAGGTCCTAGGAGCTCAGGGTTCTCGATCTACCTGACACTCTGTTAACTTTGGACCTCAATTTCTTCCTCTGTACAATGAGGGATTTGAACAGAATGATTGCTGAGGTCCATCTGAGCTCTGAAACTACTCTCTCTACACGTTTCGAGGAACATTTTTCAAGTCAGCAGTATGGATTTTACAACTTTCAGTTCATTTCATTGCTACCGATTCCCTGTGTATGGATGGGAATATCTACAACTTCTGTTGCCTGAAAATTCTCTGAACACCTATGGGCTGCTTGATTTGGGCTGGAGAATATTCCCTCATGACAGTCCTTGTTGAATGGATGACCTGGCTGAATCAGTTGCCAAAATCCAATCTAGTTTTATGGCCAGGGTGCAGTCTGAAGAGATCTTTCCAGATGCCAGGGTCTTGGGTAAGCTGGGTAGAACAGAGAGATTTTGTGTGTTGGGGCCTTTTCCCTTTTGACTTCATTCCTAATAGCACAGGGGCATGGGCCTGGCCTAAGGCCAGGGTGGCCAAAATGCTGTTGACATGCTGTGATTTAATCCTTCAGTGCCTAAAGCAGACATTGCTAATCCCTCACAGTGCTGCTTTCTGAAAAGCCCAAGTGCAGCTCCCTAATCCTTCTCAGTACAACACTCCAACTGATCAGAATTGGTACCCAAGATGGGACCAATTTGTTATCTTTGAGAAGGAGGAAGGTATATACATTTAACTCAGTTGGAGAATCTAATATAAGAGTGTAGCCCCAAATTTCATAGCCTGTGATGATCTGTAGACTCTCACTTGATTTCCTGGAGACTCGTGGGGCTCTCTCTGCCTTCTACTTCTGTTTTCATGCACTTTTCCTGTTTCATTTAGTTCCACCTTTACTTTGTTTTCCATAATAAATGCATATCATATGTCAGGAGAAGCTTCTGCTGCTCTTGGGCTCTTTTTTGCTCTGAATTACCCATCCAGGCCCAACCACCTCCTTTCCAGAGTAAACAGATTCATCAGCTCGTCTCATCCATAGTGTAACAATTTGTTGAAAACATCCTTTGTCCCAGGCACTAGTCTGAATTCTTTGCATGTATTATACCCTTTAATCTCCATGTGACCTCATGAAGGATCCTCTTTCATTATCCTAATTTTGCAGATGAGAAAACAGAGGCACAGAACAATTAGGTAACTTGTTTACGGTCACTGTGTGGTAAGCAAGAGTTGGGATTCAAACCTAGGAAATTGAGTTCCAGAGCCCATGAACGCCGTCCCTACATTGTACTGGCTATTATTAAAGCATTTCCTCTAGACAAATACAAGATTCTCCATAAGAGGGACTTTGGTGAATGAATATGTTTTCATCTCTTTAAATACACATATTTCTAAATTTTCTATTGAGAGTACTCAACATTGTAAGTACTATGTTTATTGTGGCTAAGAAACCATTGATGGGAAGATGCACCATTATTTTAGGCATCCTTTAAACTATGGCACCAGATCTTAATGATAGCCTAGCATGACCTATTATATGTCACATTGCTTCAAAGTTTCTTTAAGAAATTTCAAAGGTCTAGGCAATTTCTTTCTGCCTTCAATCTTAGTAACAAGATATTACATGGCTTCATTCACTTGTAGATCTTTCTTTCTCAGACACTGAAAGAGCTTGCTTGTTATTTTCTAAGAAAATGTAAGATTGCAGTCTTTCTTTCCGTCAGTGTCAAATATTTGTTTTACTAAACTCACATCGATACCCTACTGCTCTGTTTTTCTCCTTTTCTAAAAATGATTTAATCACTCCATTTTAATGCTGAATCATTGTATATTTTTGAGGATTTTTTCTTTTTATTATGGAAATGTTTAAACATATAAAAAGTGGAAAGGATAGAATAATTAATTCCCATGAATCAATTATCTAATGTCAACAATTGATCACAATTTGCTGCTCTACTTGGAAGACTTTTAACTGGTAATTAAACTCATTACATAGATAAGACAGTGGGGATAGCTCTGACCAAGTTGGGGTTTGCCAGTAATGACAGTTCCACCATAACCACTACCTCGCTGTGAAAGACCGGAGCTCACCATTGTTGCAAGGTGTGCCTCAATTTCAGAGATGTTAAAATGTAAAAAAAAAAAAGTACATGTTAGAATTGATGATATTCAGCAGTAAAAAAGTCAGGATTCATTTTACATATACATATACAGGTACCTAAGAAGTTAGGATTTTCTTTACTAAGTTCTTTGTGAGGGTCCCGTCCTTTTCAGGCTCTCCCCACCAAAACATAAAGAGAGAAGAACATTCACACGTTTCCTAAAGGACTTCCTTCTCCTTACTCAGACTTCAAACTGTCATGGCCACATAGACCTTCAGCAACCCATTGATCATTTTTGTGGGGTCTGGTTGTAAGGAATGCCAGGGCCCACTTCTCCCCAGCTAAAGATGGACCCTTGCGACTGAGGGTCGTGTCATTCCCATGTATTTGAGGATGTGTGCACTGCTCAGATCTGTCATCCTCTGGGCTTTTGAGCCATGTCCAGGGATGTGTGCATCTATGAACCATAAGCAACATTCATTATTTGCAGTTTAGCGCCTGAGTCAGATACTGAATGCCCTGTACCCACCCTTTCTTACCCTGATGATCCTATTAGTTGAACTTCAACACTTGCTTTCAGCTTACTTGCCCTTTTTCCTCAGTCACCCTTCTCCCTCTTGCCAAAATGTCTCCCTGGATTGATATCCTGGTAATAGACCCCAAAGGCCTGGAAGCAGGACCCCACATTTGTGAATTCTCATGCTAGGCATTCTGTACTGGGCTTACAAAGTGAGGCATTCTGGGATGAGTGTTGTAAGCCTGGAGAGGACAGTGTGGCTAAGAGATGCCCTTTTCTGACCCAATGGTATTGAGGCAGGGCAGAGGACCTGGGGACAGGAAGGGTTAAAGAGGCCATCCGTATAAAGAGATAAACCAGAGAAGGTTAATAAGATAAAAAGGTAAAAGCTGTTTTTTGGGAAAGCTGTTTTTGTCTCCTATCTTTCCTTCACTTAATATCAACTTTCATATTTCTATACTCTTCATTAGTCCTTGGACTTCATTTGTTGAAATCCACTGGACAAGAACACAATAAGAAAAGACACCCTGTATCATTTTGGCACCCCAGATGGGACAATGAGAGAAGGGAACCGGTGAAGGAAGAATTTGGTTCCAGTATTATGGGAAGAATGACCCTGGCAAAAAGTCATCTGGGCATTGGTAGAAAACTCACAAGGAAGTAAATCAGGAGTGTTGAGCCATTTCAAAAGAGGGCATGATATGATATGGTGGCAGAGACACTAACTGGATATCAGGTAACCGTTCAGATCTTAGCTCTGCTGATGACTAGCTATCAAATCCTGGGACATGCCACATGCATATCCAGTGGGCCTTTCCATTTCAGTGCACTCTGGCCAACCTCCAACTACCAGTTACTGCTTCTCTTAACAGGTGTGATGGTTAGTCTGGATTGTCAACTTGACTGGATCATGAAACACCTAAGATGATGTGACTTTGGGTGTGTTGATGAGATATTGGTTTATGTGATGGCAGATCGAAGGGGAAGTCCTACCTGAATGTAGGCAGCATGATTCTGACAGGCACAGGACCTGGATAAAAGAAAGAGAAAGGCACATGAAGGATGCGAGGTTCTTCCTGAAGAAAGCACGTCTGCTCTCGTCTGAGATATCGGCCTCAGCTCTTTGAACTGGATCTCCACCATTGTTTCTCCAAAGAGTTTCCTGGCCATTCCATCTTGGACTGGGACTGAATTAGAGGTTGCTCTGATTCTGAGATTTCAGTTCTTGGACCAACTTCTGGTTCCTCCGGCTCTCCAGTGTAGTCGGCAACTTGGGACTACACTGCTTTGGACTGTAAGCTGATTTGCTAAATCCCCTTTTATCATAAATGTGTCCTGTGAGTTCTGTTACTCTAGTGAACCCTGACCAACACAGCAGGCTTTCTCTAAACAACTGTGGACATCCACTCTGCTCACACCTACCCCAGTGGTCCTCAACCAAGGACCCCGAGGAATTGGCATATAAATATTGCAGTTCTCTCATTCCAAAGGTGGGATGATCCTGACCAGAATTTCCTCAGGGAATTAACCTCCAGTTGCCCCTAGTGGAGGCTGGCCTGCCAGATCATTCTTAACTGGCTTCCTTCTTTTCCTTGGCTCACATTTCCCATTCTCTGACAGTTTTTTCTCATCCTATAAATGAACAACTTGAATTTAAATGTTTGTTTCAGTGCCACTTCTTTCTGGGGATCCCAGACTAAGAAAACATGCAAGTGGTTCATTTAATGTTTTTGGGTCATAGGTTTCTTACCTATTAGATGAGAGAAAAGCCCAGAAGAACATGGTAGTGTTAGGGTCTCTTAAGCACTATCTTTGGAGTTCAGGAGAGACCAGTGAACAGGTGAGGCAGGGTTTTTATATTTTCATTTTGCAGATGAGGAACCAAAGGTCCTGAGGGGTTTTGCGGATTGCCTAAACCTCCTCTGCTGATAAGTGGTTGAACTGAGACTGGAATACAGACCTTTGAACTCTGGGACCAGTTAGTTTCCTTTCCAGTGTTTCTATTTCTGTCTAAAAGTGGTTTTTATATTTCATAGAGTGTAAGGAAGAACAACTCAGTGTTTGAGACAGACTCAACATTGGGGCTTTGTCCTCTGGGGCCATAGTCATCCTTGGATGGAGGAGGTACTTCTGGAGCCTTTGGTACCCTGGATGGGTTCAGAGCCTCCCCCACAGGTCTCCTGGAGGACTTAGCTCCCGGGGCCACTGAACCTGAAGGGGTACATTCACATCTCATGTTCCACCTTCTGAGCTATAGATCCCTGTGATTCCTCTCCAACTGGCTTTGGGCCATTGGCTCCAGTTCCAAGGCTGAACCCAGAAGCAAGGGCAGTGTTTCATTGCAGGAGGGGCTCTGCATTGGTTCCACATCACCATGTGTTTCAGTTCTCCTGGCAACATTAACCAGTTCTTGGTTACTGACTCTCAGCCAGGCCTTTGCCATATGATATCCCAGGGGCGAGGAGAGTGAGACAGAAGGATGGTCATTAAGTACTGGAGGAAGGAGTGAAATCCTATCAAAGGACATTTTCCCACAATAAGACAATAGACTTGCAGAAATATTAGCCCATCCTAGAGAAGCTGTCGTTGGATGATGTCCACCCTTATCGTAAACCTCTAACCTGGGCTCACATCCCACTTAGCTTCCAGGCAGGAAAATGTGTGTGAGCTCCTGTCTTGTTGTAACTCTTAGATATATTGCCTTTTCACCTTTGTTTATTTTTGGAACACCCCTCTGCTACAGCAGCTTCCCTGGTGAACTTGGTTGTTCATACTTGGCCTTAGTGTTTGGAAGGCGACAAAATTTAGTCAATCCTACCTTGACTTGGCACATATTAGGTCAGGCTCACACCCATCCTCACCTCCATCTGTTCCTGACTATTTCAGGTAACTGTCTCACTGGAGCCAACTCTAGCTGCCAAAGTTGATCAGGTATTGATTTCTTTGCCAGCACCTGCTGGGCCAGTCATGACCCACAGCAATGAGTATTTGGAAAGATAATGATGCTCACACAGGTGGCCTTTCTATCTCTATGTTGAACCTTTGCAACTCAAATGCTCAGGTACTATCTGGGCTGACTTTCTTCTATTTTGTGGGGTGCTTTTATTTTGGGAAGTGTGTTTGATTATTAGCCTTGATCATGGTCAGACTGATGGATAGGCAGTGGGGCTCCAATTGATACAGGCTGGAAGTAGCCTCAGCTCCTACCAGTAATATCTATACCTATTAGTTGCAGCAGTACCTGAAACTCTCATAACACTGTGGGGCATGTGTTGAGTCAACAGAACCCTCATAAAACTAGCGGTGCCATCAGGGAGGGGTAACTCCAGCATGACTTTTGGTCTTTAGTACCTTTATATGCATGCACAGTATCATGACTTTAAGAGTGGGAGGCACTTCCTAGGAAGTCAAACAATTACATTCAAATAGGTCTGTTACTTAGAGGCTGAGTGAGAGAGACACAGGTAAGGACAGGTAAGTGTTGAAGAGAGAGAAGAATTCAGTGTGGTGAGAGGGTAGGGTGCCACGCCTATGGGCAGAATGAGGACCCTGGGCACTGGAGGGTAGGGGAGAGGGGGGATGTGGAATAGGAAACAAAGGACAGCAAGGTTCACTAAAGGTCATTATTCAGTTTTGCTTTAGATCCTCCCTCATTTCGATCTTTCTTGTCCAAATTTTATAGCAGGTTTTCCCATCCATTTTTGTAAGTGTGACACCTCTGTCTTGGTCAGCATTCTCACCGATGTAATCCAAAACAACTGACCACACAATTCAGGGGAAGGAAGATTTATTTGCTCACAGTTTTTTGAGATTTCATGGTTCAGTCCATGTCAGGCTGGGTCTGCAGAGCTCAGGGCATGGTGGTGGGAAGCAAAGAGGGGGAGAGAGTCAGGGCTCTGCTCTCACATTATGGAGGTCAGAAGCAGAGAGCAAACAAGCAAAGGGATTTAAAGACAAAATCACACTCCCTAAGGCCACACATCCAGGAACCCACCTTCTCCAGCTATACCCCACCTGCCTAGGTTACCACTCAGTAATTCATTAGAATGGATTTATCTTCTGATGAGATTCCAACCCTCATGACTATATCAACTCTTAACATTAATACATGAGCTCTTCAGGGGACATTTTATATATAACCATAACAACCTTACACTGGGGGTGGAGCTCAGTGGTAGAATGCCCCTGGGTTCAATCCCCAGTACCACACACACAAAAAAAAAAAAGAAGAGAAAAAGAAAAACAAAGCAAAATAAAAAACCTCATTCTTTTATTCTATCCCTTTTCAGCAGTAGTATAGTATGGGTGGAAAGAGCGATGGACCAGACATGTGATGGTTGGTCTGAATTGTCAACTTGACTAGATCATGAAACACCTAAGTGTGACTTTGGGGGTGTTGATGAGATGATTGGTTTATGTAACAGCAGATTGAAGGGGAAGTCCTGCCCTGAATGTAGGCAGCATGGTTCTGACAAGCACAGGACCTGGATAAAAGTAGGAGAAAGCCACGTGAAGGATGCGTGGTTCTTCCTGAAGAAAGCGCGTCTGCTCTCGTCTGAGATATCAACCTTCAGATCTTTGAACCGAACCTTCACCATTATTTCTCCACAGAGTTTCCTGGCCTTTCCATCTTGGACCGAGACTGAATTAGTGGTTGCTCTGATTCTAAGACTCCAGCTCTTGGACTGCTTGACCAGCTGCTGGTTCCTCCAGCTCTCTATGTGCAGTTGGAAACTTGGGACTACACTGCTTTGGACCGTAAGCTGATTTGATAAATCCCCTTTTACCATATATGTGTCCTGTGAGTTCTGTTACTTTAGTGAACCCTGACCAATACAAGGCATCAAAAGACATGACCTGAACCTTTGTTTTCTTCTCTGTAAAACAGGGGAAACATTGCTAGGATCCAGTAAAGAGTACATGTCTGAAGTTGTCTGAAGTATTTTGTAAACTGCAATACTCCAAGGCAAATGTCAAGTTGAGTGGTCTTGGAAAACACTTTTCTTTGTACTGTCAATGTTCTCACCTTTTGAGAATTAGTCAAACATTTTATAACATTTCGAGATAATCAGGAACTTGGAGGCAGCACCTTAGTTTTCCTTTTGGACTCACCTGGAAGGAGCTGTCCAAAGTGTTCTCTGCTGGGAGGTGCAGAGGAGAGGGCGACACACTTGAGGGGGTGACGGGGCTGAGTCCACGACCCTTCAAGCAGGAAAAAGCTATGCTGCCTGAGACCTTTTATTTGGTGCTTTCTCAGCCTGCAACAAAAAGCCTTCCCCAATTCGTGAGTTTGCAATGGCAGACATTGTTGCCCAGTATCTCTGCAAATGTCAAACCCATTATCGGGCTGAAGAAGGCAGAATTTTAATTGAACTTTTCCGCCAACCTTCTGCCCTCCACAGCCATAACAGGACTGCTTGTGCTGTTGTGGCCTTTTTTTTTTTTTTTTTACAAGGCTGGACTGGAAAAAGCAAATTATCATCAAAGAAATGTTTGGACAGGAATAAGTCTGAACTTTTGAAGTATTTGGTCTTTTTAAAAATGATTTTTTATGTCCTGGTATTTTTTTATCTGCTAGCGTTTCCTGCTCACAGATTAAGGACACTCTCTGTAACAACAGGTCTTCATTCAGGTGAAAAAGAAAAATAAGGGCAAGGAAGGTGGAGAGAGAACTGGGCAGACACGTTGAAGGGTACGTCTCCCTTCCTTGCAGGTCTCTAGAAGTTTCCCAAAGCTCTTTCACATTGAACTCTGCCCCCTCTCCACCTGCTGTCAAAACCTTCTTTCATCCGGAATTCTCCTTCCTTGCCCCCATGGCCAACCTTCTCAAAACATAACGTGTGCTTACTGTCTGCACCTGCTCCCCCCTGTAGCTTGCCCCTTCATCCACGCGGGCTGCCTTCTGCCTTGACCAGTCCCCAGCCTGGCCTTGTGATATCTCAAGTGGCCTTTCAGTTGTAATCCATTTCCTCTCTCCAGTCCCACTTGTGCTACTTTCTTCCAGGCCGCGTCCCCTCTTGGCTGGATTACTTCAACAGCTTTCTCACTGGTCCCCATGCCTCTTATTTAGCCCCTTTCTAATCCACTCTCTTTCCTGCCACCAAAAGAGATCTTCAAGGGTACTTCAGGGTCCTCAGGATGTTCCACCCCTCCCCAGCCTGGTTTACTAAGCCATTTGAAGTGGTCACTGCCCACCCTGCTGCCTCCTAGCCTGCCAGTCCCTTCTCATATTCTGCCTTACAGCCATATTGATTTATTTGTAACTTCCTTAATGAGCTCAGCTGTGTCCTTTCTGGGGCCTTCACAGTGCTCACTGGCTGCCTCTTCTGTTACCATTGCGCTCCCTCTTTGCTGACTCGCATTCATCTCTCCAGTGTCAGCACAGAATTGCTTGTCCCCCCAGCTGCAAGCCCTCTCTGTCTAGATCCTGGGTCTTTCTTATGTGCTCTCCCTGAACCATGTATTTCCCCCGTTCTTTCCCACCGAATCTGCCTGTCCCCATGGCCCTCTTCCTTTCTAGAGAGAGAGAGCACCTTGAAGCCTCAGAGGCCTTCAGGAATAAGTGTGCTCGAAAGGAAGGGCTCCCCGGGGAGCCTGGTGAGGAGTGGGGGAAGCAGGACAGCGAAGGAGAGGAGAACAAGCAAGGGGGTGTCCTCATGCATCACCCTGGGGAAGGAGCTGCAGCTTGACTGTGTAGGGGTGCTCTGAAGTACACATTACAGCTCAGAGTTGCCCACGGAAGACCCAGGAACTGGGCTGTGGCATCCCAGGACCTATGGTCACTGATCAAGGGCTGCTCCAGTGGCACTTCATTCTCAGGATTCCAGCTCTTCTCAATAGCCCCGGGCCTGTGCTCACTGCCGAGGCTGTCCTCTTGAAGAGGGGTCCTGCACAAAAATGGCAGAAAATGATTCCAGCAGTCTGGGTAGAGCACCGATGTCACCACACTCGTACTCCTCGTGTGGCCTGTCCCAGTGCCTGCAATGCCTGGCACACGAGAGATTGCAGCCGCTTATTTCCAATGTGAATTGATGAGAAGTTCTCATTCCTCATCTCACTGATTTGTGATATTTCACACTATTCCAGTCTCCCTTCTTGAAAACTTTGGTTCCATCGGCTTTTTTTTTTTTTTTTTTTTTGCGGTACTGGGGATTGAACCCAGGGGTATTCTACCTCCAGGCTACACCCCCAGCCCTATTTTTTATACTTTATTTTGAAACCGGGTCTCACGAAGTTGCGGAGGGCCTCACTAGGTAGAGAGAGAGAGAGAGACAGGAAGAGAGAGAGAGAGAGAGAGAGAGAGCGAGCTGAGGCTGGCCATGAACCCGGATCCTCCGGTCTCCGCCTCCCAAAGTACTGGGATTACAAGCTTGTGCCACCACGCCCCCCCCACTTCCATTGGCTTTTGAGGCCCCCTCTCAGCACTGCTCCTCCTCCTCCTAGTCTGTCTCCTTTCTTGGCTTATCATTCCCTGCTTCATTTTTGGCATGGGTGTCTTCTGGATCAGGGGATCTGGCTTTAAATCTTTAACCATTTAGTAGCTGCAACATTGAGCAGTCAGTCCATCTCACTGAGCTTTGGTTTTCATCTGAATAAAAAAAATTAAAAAAAGGTTTATATACACTGTAGAATTCTGGAAACTAATCTTGATCATGAGATGCTGCCTTATGAGAATGCTGGGAACCTACTAGGTGTTCCGCACATGTTAACCAAGTGAATGAGTAAATAAATGAATATATTAATAACTTTCATGTTAGGGTAGCTGACATCTTGCCTCATATAACATCTAAAGGAGGAATGCTTACATAAACACCAACCAGGAAAACCATCCTGATTTGTAAATATATTTATGTGCTTCTACATTTTAGTTATGTGTGTACATATGCATGCATACACACACACACACACACACACACACACACACACACACACATTTTTTCTCTTGTGTATACAGGTCTAGTTCCTAGGTTTTTTTGTTGGTTACACACAAACCTTCAGAAAGAGGTCTTGCAGATGACAGAGAAGTTGAAGCAGCTTTGGCTGGAGTTCTGACATTATACCCCAGAGAAGTTTCATTTTCATGTCTGTTTTTCTTTAGTTTCAGGCTATTACATGCCTTTGCTTTATGGGCACGGCTGGTCTGTGCCACTTACCAGGTTTCTGTCAGCTGCTGTGATGGCTTGTTGTCGACACTAGTATTCTATGGGCCAAGGATTTCTAGTCTTCCTGGAAAGCTCTGATATCTTATCATGTGGGTGCAGGAAGTTTTTTTTTTCTTTCTAATGCTTGCTTTGCTTCCATTTTCAGGTATGATTGAATTCTGTAAAAGGCTCTCAGAAAAAGAATGTCTTTTGATAAGCACTTGAAATCCTCCACTTGTCAGATTCCACTTTGAGTTGGTCTTTTGGTTACTTTGCAGCACGTAAGCACCTCTGGGCTCACTCTCTCTCTCTCTCTCACACCCATGTATACCCTATGTGACTTTTCAGTGTCTGGTGCCAATCCCTGTTCCATCTTTGAACATACCTGGGGAGAAGTTGGACTTCTTTTCTATTTTCCCCTGTCATGGTTCATTTTATGTGTCAACTTGGCTGGGGTAAGGGACGCTCAGATAGCAAGTAAAACATTCTCAGTGCATCTGTGAGGGTGTTTCTGAAAGAGATCAGCATCTGAATTGGTGGACTGAGCAAAGAAGGTCATCTTCACCAATGTGGGTGGAAAGTATCTGATCCATTGAGGACATGAATAGAACAAAAAGAATCACTTTTTTATCCATTCATCCATCCATCCATCCATCTATCCATCCATCCATCATCTCTATATCCTATTAGTTCTGTTTCTCCAGAGAACCTTGCCTAATACAGTTCCAGAATTGTTCCACAGTTAGCTTGTGTCTTAGTCCATTTTGTGCTGCTATAACAGGATACCTGAGACTGGGTAAATTATAAATCATAGAACTGTATTTGGCTCACTGTTCTGGAAGTTTGGAAGTCCAAGAGCACGGCACCTTCATCTGGTGAGGGCCCTTCTGCTGTGTCATGACGTGGCAGAACTCAAGTGGGCACACGTGACACCAAAAGGAGGTTCATGAGGGTGCCAAACTTACAACAAACCAACCCTTGTGATGATTGACCCACTCCAGTGATAATGACATTAGTCCACTCATGAGGGCTCTGAATCACCTCTTATAGCTTCTGCCTCTTACTACTGTTACAAAGGCAATTAAATGTCAACATGAGTTTTGGAGGGATATTCAAGCCATAGCAACCTATGTCTCTACTATCAGGCTCAGATCTACATTAGGTCTCATCTCTGGTCACTGATGAGCAGGCCCTTGGGGGCTCTGGTCCTCTCCAATAAGATCCTGCTCTCTCCACACTGTCCCCAGAGACAGAGTGTGTTTCGGAGGCCATGTGTGGAGAAGTTCACGTCTTTACCCCAGGGACTGAATACTGCCCATCCTCTTCCTCTCTCAGCACCACCAATAGGATGTTGTATCAGCCCAATATCTTGAGAAGAAAGATTATAGCATGGACCAGAAATATCTTAAGACTCTTTCCAAATCGGTAACTAGTCATCACTAAAAGGCATCTGTGAAGCCTGGTATGGTGGCACAAGCCTGTAATCCCAATACTTGGAAGGCTGAGATAGGAGGGTCCCAGGTTCAAGGCCAGCCTCAGCAATTTAGCAAGATCCTCGGCAACTTAGTGAGACCCTGTTTCAAAATAAAAAAACAAATATGCCTGGGGATGTAGCTTAGCAGTAGAATGCCCCTAGGCTTAATCCCCAGTACCCCCCCAAAAAAAAGAAAAAAAAAGAAAGGCATCTGTCTGTCCCTGATTATTTCTCACTTGAGGCCCCTGCCTGCTGCTGGGTTGGGTTGGTGAGTTTTCTTCTCAGAGATATTTTCTTGACCTCGTTTTGTAACAGAACTCAGAATCTCAAATCCTGCCAATCGGGTTGTGCAAAGGAAAACTAACTTACTTCTTTATTACTCAGAACAGTTTATCTTCCTTCTGGGTCAGTCACTCTGTCCATCAACACAGGGTCCTTACTCTCACAACCAAAATGCCCACCAAACAAAAGAGCAAACTTCTCTGCTTTCTTGAATTTTACTGCTCCCCTCAGAGCATGAAAGTGATTCTAGTTAGTTCTTATATTTAAAATCAGTAACGTTTTCCCCTTTATGGTATGTAAATCCCTGCTCTACTAAATATTCACCCCAGTTTTATGTTCCAAACATTTTCATATTGACTTACTAAAAAAAGATACTTCAAACCCACTCACTAATTCATGGCCATTTCAGATATAGCTGACCTACTAATTCATAACTGTTATAATAATTATTAATGACAAAAAAGTTATTAAACTATTATTAAATACTGGCATATGTCAGAAATATCTGTGATTACTCATAAAGTATAATCATCATTTAAGAAAAGAGTCTCTTTAGAGTCCCATACCCAGGGTATATTTAACTGTTTTGATGCACCAGAGTGGGATACCATCCAGCTCACCTTCCTATTGATCTACTGTAACTGGTATGATCGAGAGATGCCCTGACAAATATGTTTTAAAATTGTTCTTGTCCATGCATGTCTAGCATCAAATAAATAATTGGAAATAAAATCAGTCAAGCTTCTAATTACTTGGAATATGTAAGTCCAAGCATTAATTTATTTTAATTACTAAATTGGCTTAACCAAACAGACATGTGAACAGCAGAGTCATGTCCTAATTGTTGGGACTGTGTGTTCAGGGAACTGAAAGTCTAATTGGGTAGACAGGACAACCCTATATAATAAGCACTTTATGCTTGTTTTCCTCAATCTTATCCACTCTTGGAGAGTCTTGGCCTTTGCTGGTGATGACAATGGTTTTGGCTCTGGTAACCCACACAATCTGATCTACAGGGTTCCTTATATTTGGCTTGGATTGCTAGCAACTCACTTGCTTTCTCAGTTATGCTTCTTGGTGGCTCCTGTAGTTTCCTGTCCTTATTCCTTTAATCGTGTCTGAATGGCAGATAAGAACCAAGTAGAGCAAAGAAGAACTGAAGGAAGAACTGAAGGAAGCATTCCAGGTCATAGTGCTGAGAAGTGAAGTTTTATGGCCTAGGTAGGAAGCAAAACCTAGAGCCTGATGACTAAGGAGATTGGGCAAGAGAAAGAGCCTGGGGTGAAGGGGATACCTTTGAGTTAATGATCTGGGGAAGGTGGGAGCCTTTCAAAGGGGGCTGGTGGTTTGGGGTAGGAAGGCACTGTTAAAGGCTGGCAGTTTTTCTTATTTTTTTCTATCATTGTGGAAGTCTTCATTCACCAGGGGACTCTGTTTACACCCTCTGCATGCTACTGTTCCCCAAGCTGGGGAGGAGCCCCTCAACAGGCTGCAAATCCATTACCAACATGACATGAACTGATATCTAAGTGGTTCTGGATCTCAATTCATATATATGTACACACACATACACACACACACACACACACACACACACACACACACACACTGGGGATTGAACCCAGGGGTATTTGACCTCTGAGCTATACCCCCAGCTCTTTTTATTTTGAAACATGGTCTTTCTAGGTTGCTCAGGCTGGCCTTGAACCTACAATCCTCCTGTTTCAGTCTCCCAAGAACTGGGATTACAGGTGTGCACCACCACGCCCGGCTTCAATTCATGTCCTTTTAATTTTGTTACTCCTTTTCTGAAGACACCTCCAACAGTTCCTTAATGGAGCTTATCCAAGTGAGCCTGTGACACTACACAGAACTATGATGTTGGGTTCCACAACCTTCAGTTCTCTATTTCCAGTGTCTTTTAGGACACTTGTTTTAGTGGAATCCTCCATGTGGGTTGGGCAGCCATCACTTTCTTCTCTGTCCAAAAGTCATACCAATGTCCTAGGACTAGATTTTTAATCTTTGGGTCCCTGACAGCACTCTTACAAATAGTTTCTTTTGTGTCCCTTCCTGGAAGCTCAAGGAAGGGATGCAGATAGGTCTTCACTCTGACATCCTGGATGTTACAGAGATGGAAAGGCAAGACCATGCAGTGACCACCAAGTCTGAGGCTCTGCTGTGGCTATTAGTACCAAGGGAATGAGGACGCCAGTCCTAGGTCTTTGCTTCTTTCCTCTGCTTTAGTACAGTGTCTGCCTTCTACCCTGCCCTCTCATCCTCCTTCCTGCTCCATCACTGGCTTGTTGGCCTGATGAAGAGACCTCAGTACTAATTGTGCCCTCCCTCCTGCCCTTGAGTACCATTTGTACGTGCTAATGCTTCTCTCAGCAGAAGTGGGGTGAAGAGTTCTCAACACGTGCTCCTCAAGGTGCACCTCTGGCTGCTCTGAGGCCAGCCTGGTTTGACAGGGGCTGGACAAGGGGTCACTGCCCGGTGTGCAAGCCTGTCACTTACTGTCAGTTATGGGCAGTGCACTTTAGGTTATGATGACATTCCAGGAAAGAGAATTTTCTGACAGGAATTTTTTCTTTCTTTTTGAAAAATCATGAGATACAGGTTATCCTTGGTAGCAAGGTGGACCCTGCCTTTCTGGCAGGAAACACATTTTTCAACATTTTTATTGGGAGAGGAAAAGGAATCAGTGGAGATCCTTACTCCCACCCCCCAAAAAAGGCTGATGGTCTGGTCCAGCAGCCTGAGCCCTAGACATGATGGGATCGACACACCAGTAGGAGGCAGTGCATTGCGACCAACGGGCTCCTTGGAGAAAAGCAAAACACCTGGTCTATCAAGAGACAACGGCTCTAAGGTCACCTCTGACATTACTTGAGTGGTTTTAGCTACCTATATTTGCACCCTGTTGCTCCTGTCTACAAAATGAAAGGATGGATATAAATGAAATCTAAATTCCCTTTTGCTAAGAGCAATTGTAGAAATGCCATCGGTTTAATGTTTCTGGATTTCAACAAAGCACATAAAGGGATATTTATATACTTTTGAACAAAACATCAACATGTGGGTCATGGTTACCAATATTCAGTGGCTTAGTCATTAGTGGGAGCCCATAATAATATGTAAGTCCTATTTGATATCCATCAGCAAGTAGATGCCTCAAGACATGCTAGAGTGCTCTATCCTGTCCTAACATGTTCTTTATACCATGGTTGGAGATAGAAAGGCTGTATATAAATTGTGTAGGTGGTTGGAGACTGGGATAGATGGCAAGAAAGAACGAGAATTAAACAATGTCAGCCTTAATTTTATCCCAATGCCCCCCAACTTCCAATGCTTAACTTTCCCAACTTACCAAAATCCTAAAAAAGAAGTACAAAAGAGAAAGATCTGAGCTTGGCAGTAACATGTGAGAAAGACAAAGCCACGATTTTACCTTTTTGGGCCATGGATCCCCTTGAGAACCTGATGAAATAATACACATATACAGATAAACACACACACACACACACACACACACACACAAACACACAGAAATTTTTTTGCACAACACATTCAGGAAGTTCACATGTCCTTGAAGTCCATCCACATACTGAATATTAAGAGCATCTGTAGTCAATTCAATCAGCTGAATGATGTAGTCACTCCAAACCTCATGGGATTGTGGGTGAGATTAATAAAAGGAGAATAGTTAGTGATAGTCCAGATCTAATCTGTTTCCATCATCTGATGCTGAGAGTTTGTGCTCTGTTCTCAGGTGGCTCTTTTAAGAGATATAGACAAAGCCAGACATTTTCAGAGGAGAGTGGCCTGGGAATCTTTTCATGTTGATCAGCTTTCTATTACCATAACAAAATACCTGCGATATTAAACTTAAAAAGAGAAAAGGTTTATTTTGGTCCACAGTCTTGGAGGTTCTAGTCTGTGGTTGGTTGGCCCCACTGCTTTTGGGCCAGTGGTGAGGCTGTAGATCTTGGTGGGGACACTTGTCAGAGAAAGCCTGTTTACCTCATGGCTGGGAACAAAAGAAAGGAAGAAGTTACTAAGACCCTAATATCCCCTTCAAGGGCACACCCCAAAGGACTAGAAGACCTCCTGCTAGGCTCCAATTTTTAAAGTATTTACCACCTTCCCACAACAGGCTGGGGAACAATCCTTTAATACATGGGCCTTTGGGAAACACTTATCCAGACCATAGTGTGTTGTATGCAGAAAAGCTGGGAGCTTCAGAAAGCTCATCATGGAGAAGAACAGATTTGGAGAAGAAATAAGAGGCATGGAGATGCTTAGAATCATGACGCTGCAGATCTGAAGGAAGTAGATTTGAATATTAGGGATACTTTTTCCACAATAGGTATTAGGATTCAGATAACCAGAAAGGTAAGTTTATGAAAAGCTGTTATTTCCTTAGTGCTTCAGTTAGCTGAGGTTTTAGTGCACTGAAGCTAATATTTTTTAAATGTGCTTTTATTGGTGCATTATAGTGTCACATCACAATAAAAATCAAGCTGACAGTAACATACATGCAAACAGTACTTGGTGCCCCGCTGCCTCCCCATCCCCTCCCAATACAGGGTATTGAGATTGACGTTGGTATATTCTCAATGTACACATGGTCCATGGTAGTAATTTTATGAATGAACTTCATTTTTCCCCTTCCCCTTCCCTTAGACCACTTCCCTGGCTCCACTGAGGCTTCTCTACCATTGTCTGGATTCCCTCTTGTATCCCAACTACTCCCTAGCTTGCGCATATTAGAGGAAACATATGACCCTTCTCTTTTCTGTGATTGGCTGATCTCACTTAACATAATGTTCTCCAGGTCCTTCCATTTTCTTGTAAATGATATTATTTTGTTCTTCTTTATTGCTGAGTAGAATTCCATTGTGTGTATTTCCCATAGTTTTGTAAACCATTTGTCTGTTGATGGATACCTAGGTTGATTCCATAATATGGCTATTGTGAATTGTGCTGCTATTAACATGGGTATGCATATATTTCTGTAGTTCTCATAGATACATGAAAAAATGTTCAACATCATTAGCAATCAGGGAGATGCAAATCAAAACTACTCTGAGATTTCATCTAACCCCAATCAGAATGGCAATCATTAAGAAGTTGAACAACAATAAATGTTGGCAAGGATGTGGGCAAGTAGGAACTCTCCTGCACTGTTGGTGGGATTGCAAACTAGTTCAACCACTATGGAGATCAGTGTGGAGATTCCTTAGAAAACTAGGAATGGATCCACCATATGATCTGGCTATACCACTATTGGGTATCATACCAAAGGGATTGAAGCTGCTATTTATGCTCTGTATTCTTTCAGACTTAGGTTTGCAACTAAAAAGCCCAATAAGTTTGCAGATTATGATTTTCAAGTTTTGCTACAATTTTTCAAAATTGATTTAGAAGCTCAAAAGCCTAGTGAGTCTATTTCTTTGGATTCTAGGTGATTTTTTCCCAGGTAACACCTGGCATTGACTCAAGGCTTGCGGGTAAAAATTCTGATAATAAAGCATGGAGGTGGAAGGTTGTAGGAGGGGCTAAAATGATCCCACAATATAATTGGATATTTATTTAAGTCCATTTTCCAAAGTATTCCATGGAAGAAACAAAACAGAGGATCCATCTTCATTTCATGTTAACAACTTGATGTGAGTTTCTCTACTTTTCAGAGTCTGGGTTCTGAGAAGAGATTTGATGGGGATGGTAGAGAGGCTGGCTGGGGATAAGGGCATCAGAGAAAACAGGTATGGTGTGGGGAAGATCAGCTGGGGCGTTTTATGGGTACTGGAAGCCTGGAATGGATGATTAGGGCATGGGGGAGGGTAACAGGTAGCAAGCTGGTGGTGGGGCCACCAAAGACCAGCTCCACACATTGCACAGTTATACCAAAGGTGGGAAACAGAAGGTCTGTATGCTCAGGCAGAGGAGGAGAGAGGTCTGTGTTCAGAGTCAGTTCAAAAATTGCCCTAACAAATTGTAGAAGTATGTTGGAGACAATTTGTTTCTCAGATTTGCAGGTAACTCAAAGTGATGGAAATCATCTTCAACATGTCAGAGGCCAAAGTGGCAAAAGAAAAATGAGCGTGAATGGGATGTCCATGTCTAGCAGAGATAAGCTGTCTAGGGATATAGGAGATTAGAGTGATGTAGGCATGACCTAAGCCCATTGTGGGGCACAGAGTTCTAGACTGGGATGTATGTCATTCTACAGTTAGAGCTAAAGGGAGGCAAAAATGACACGTGACTTTATGACACATGACTGAAAGCAGCTGGATGTTATCCTCACATTTATTTCAGGGTTCTCTATTCTGCCCCCCCTGCCCTATTGCTGCATGGACACAGGAAGTGCTTCTCAAACTTTTCCTTTTTTTGTTTTTGCGGTACTGGGGATTGAACCCAGGGGCGTTCTACCTCCGCGCTACACCCCCGGCCCTATTTTTTTATACTTTAGTTTGAAACTGGGTCTCATGAAGTTGCGGAGGGCCTCACTAGCTAGAGAGAGAGAGAGAGACAGGGAGAGAGAGAGAGAGAGAGAGCATGCTGAGGCTGGCCGCGAACCTGGATCCTCCAGTCTCCGCCTCCCAAAGTACTGGGATTACAAGCGTGCGCCACCACGCCCAGCAAAACTTTTCCTTTAATCACCAGTCATCAGAAAGTGTGACATTGCTCAAAGTGAGAGAAAAGAAGGAGGCAGTTTTTTCCTTGAAAGCTCCTTGTGTTCTGAGTTTTGGGCTCTCTTTTTAGGATATCTTCACTAAAAACCATTCTATCACACGATGGCAGTAGAGATATAATCTAAATTTATAAGCTATGATGCATGAATGCATCCCGGTAGGGGAAAAAGTCTAATTTATGTCTTTCCATATATTTTTCTTTGGTTGGTGTTTGTGTTCTAAGTTTCTGGGGGCATCAAACATAGAAAAGCTCTGTAATTCCAGAGGGGGATTAATGCAGACAATATTTCATTCAGGAAGTGCAACCATAAATAAGAGGAGGTACTTTTAAATGGCCTCTAAATTTTTTTTTGAGATACCATTCAAGTGCCTGTAAAACCCAAATCAACTTTCGACTTGCATTCTTAATTTTCTTTGCACCTCATTTCTTTCCTGGATAAGGACGATTTTTCAGGCTGGCCAGGACAGGAAGAGTGCTTATGAAAGACTTAAAATTTTCCCTCTCACATTGTATTCAGCCCAACTCTTAATTTCTTTTGTTTTCTTCAGGGAAAAAAATTGGGGTGCCCTAAATGATGATAAACAAAGCCACAGGGAAAGTGTGGAATCCATTAGGGTGGGCTAAAACCTTTGTTTGGGAAGTTTTGTATATTTTGCTATTTTCTTTGGATACACCTTTCTAAAGTCACACAAGGGCCCTGTAGAATAGCCAACATCTTCTTTAAAAAATGTCATATTTCTTCTGGAAGGGAGCTCAAATGCTTCCAGGGTTCATTCATTCATCCAACACTTTATGATGCCATTGCATGTCACATGCTAGGGAAATAATCCTAGCTAACATTAAGTGACCACTAATCATGTGCCATGTCTGCTTCAAATTTTTTATACAAATTGCCGTATTTGATCCTCTCCATCTTGCCAGGAGGTAGGTACCAGCCATATCTCCATTCATTTTACATACAAGGAAACTGAGGCACGGGGAAGTAAAGTAGCAAGATCACATAGCCAGGATTTAGCTCATGATTAGCACTCAGGGAGTCTGACTTTGAAGTCCATGCTATTAACCGCTGAGCTGAAGGAGCCCAAGGTCCTGTCTTCAGGTAGCTTGTAATCTAGTAGGAAGTGAAAGTCTATAAAATAGAGAAGACAGGCTGGATCTAAGCGAGATGTCATTTTGGTGACATATTGGATGTGACTTATGAGAAAACGTTAGCCCAGAATGTGGGTTGATTCATAGTTTGTTAGTTATACAGGGAAAAACATTACGAGACAGGAAATTCCTTCAACTGTGAGATGGACATTTCATGTATGAGATGGACATTTCCTCTCCTTACTTCTTCCCCCTGGACAGCGCAAGGTTTTATATGGGATCTTTGATAGGAGAATGAGGAAACAGAGTCTCAAAGATGTCAATGGGTAGGAACATGTAGCTTTGAGGAGTGGGTGGTGACCATTGGCTTGTGCTTTTAGAAGCATTTTGTTTGGCCCGAGTGCTTCTGTGGGCTTGACTCTTTCATGTTCATCATTTTTCTTCTTCAAATGCTATCCTCTTAGGAGTCCCCTGGGGATTGGGAAGCTCAGAGAAGATAAGCAGGCAGGCTGCATAGTGTGGTGTTGAATTCAAGGGTGTTAAGGGAACCTTTGAATCTCCTTGTCGTTTGCTCATCTCAGCCCATTTGGAAGAGGAAAGGAGTCAGGGATTCAGGAAGGAGCTCTGTCCAGGAACAGAGAGTATGCATTGCTCTGAAACATCTCTCTTGCTATATTTCTCAGCAATCAGGATAAGGCAGATGGATTGTATAAACCCAATACCCATGTCTTCATATAAAAATCAATTCTCTGCTTGAATAGCAAAGATATTACTAAATCACTTCCTTGGTACATCCAAAGTTCTGTTTATTTTGTATATTCCAATTAAATTTTGTGTTAAGAATGATGTGAGGTTATTTAGTGCTTATCCTAGAAAACACTTATTTTGGAGTAATTTTTTATGTTCATTTATTGGTGCATTGTAATTATACATTTTGATATCTGTCAGGGTATGAACATCATACATGCACACATTACACATTTAGCCCTCCCTCCAATCCTACCCTATTCCCTCCCCCTTCTCTCCCTTTCATGCTCTGGATAGGAGTAATTTTTATCTTCCCTGTTTTTGCTTTTCTACATTTTGAAGTTGGCATTGGCGGGTTACAAATTAGATACCTAAAGACACCTGCTTTCTCTATACTTCCGGACACAAAGGATGCTTAAGCTCTTTTCTGCTTACTTTGTTCTGGTCCACTTCTAAATCTCTGAAGTTTGAGAAAACCATCTTCAGAAGATAGATAATCGAATTGAGGCCATTCTTAGGGATCACGACATTAAATGGTGCTAAGGATACTCAAAATGACAAAAATCCACAGAATAAAAATAATGTTTGACTTTCATTTTACTGTTCAACCATTTGAACTATTAAAACTGAGAAAATTTATTACAGTACAACAGTTTATGTTTTCCCATTTCTAAAGAGATAAATAAGGGGAGAAATGGGGCCATATTTCTCCAAAGATGAATGGCTTAAGACAACAGAGAGACTATTCACTAAAAGCCATAATGAGTAGGGGCTAAAAATATAGCCACTTTACGGTATCTGCAGTAGCTCTTCAGTCATCTGCATTTTATAGGGTGGAAGAGAAAGTGTCTTCACTTGCCCTGACTTATCCTCTACTCAATGCACTTATTCTATTTCGCATCACCATTTGTTGGAATCCAGGGTATTTCCATTTGTTCTTACAATCATCAAGAAACATCTGAGAGTGAGGTGGGGAAGAAACAGGACTTGATGTTAAAGTTTTGACCAAAATGGCCATCTGTGTGACTCTCAAACCCTGGCAATGAAGCTTTTTGTCCTCATTTTTCATCTCTAGCTTGCCAAGCGTCTGAATTAAGAATAAATAAGGCAAGAGAGGAACCAAGATGGCGGGATAGCGAGAAGCAGTGTCCCGCCAGGGCTCCGAGTAGGAGCTCAGCAGGCGGGAAGACTGCTTCTTTATAAGAAAACAAGGGCAGCTAAAACTCAACAAAACAATGGGAGACAAAATACAGCGGCACGCGAGGCAGTGGAGAGAGCGGAGGGCGGCAGGGAGTTCAAAGCATTTCACCTGGTGAGCGGAGAGCGAGACAAA
>PVJS01022280.1:0-30679 GCA_004027185.1 Glis glis
CCAGAGCAGACGGGCACACAGCAGACAGGCTTGCAGCAGACAGGCACACAGCAGGACTGTTGGCAGGGGGAGGAGCTGCAGCAAGAGGGCTCACAGCTAGATTGTTGGCAGCAGGAGGACCCAGAGCAGATGGGCACACAGCAGACAGGCTTGCAGCAGACGGGCACACAGCAGGACTGTTGGCAGGGGGAGGAGCTGCAGCAAGAGGGCTCACAGCTAGATTGCTGGCAGCAGGAGGACCCAGAGCAGACGGGCACACAGCAGACGGGCTTGCAGCAGACGGGCACGCAGCAGGACTGCTGGCAGGGGGAGGAGCTGCAGCAATCAGACTGGCAGCTAGACTGCTGGCAGCACGAGGGCGTGCAGGAGCTGGTGCAGACTGACTGGCAGCAGGGTCTGGACACGCAACTCACTGGGGTGCAGAGGAGGGTCAGGCAGGGGGCCGGGGCACAGCAGCTGGGGGCGCAGCAGGGGGGCTCGCAGCAGCTCTCTGGGCAGTCGTCCACCTGCCAGGAGTCGGTGCACGAGTCACAGGAACCAGGCTGGCAGACCCGGCTGTCGTAGCTCAGGTTGCTGGAGCAGACGGACATGGTGGAGGCGGCCATGGTGGGCTGGGCTGGACGAGGGTGTGTGAGCGAGTGAGTGTGAGTGAGAGTGTGTATGTGTGTGTGTGTGTGAGGTGCCCGGGCTCCTGCCTTTTATACCCTCCAGTGTTGTTTACCCCAGTGGGAGGCTGCGCAGCGCCCTTCCCCTTCCTTGTTGCTGTTTGGAGCGGGCTCCTGGAGCACAGACAACAGCTGTTTTCGTCTCAGGACTTGACGGGGCCTGGGAGTCTCAGCCTGTTTTGAGTCCCAGGAAGAGAAGCACAGGTGCATGAAGAGGTGTGGGTGTTCCCAGGCAGCGTCCCTCAGGCCGAGGGCCCCTGTGTGTCTGGGTGGAGTCATGGTGGGCGTGCCGCCTGTGGACCTCTGCCAGCCCTTGGTTTCCACGGGCTGTTCCTAATTCCCTGTGCTTGGTGGTTGGAAGGTTCCAGAAGGTTTATTTGGTTTCTAAAGAGAGACCATGGGAGCCACGACTTTCATTCAGTTATGTGCTGGTTTCCTCGGGCTGTGTTGCAATGCTCCAAGGACTGGGGGGGTGGGATAAGTCCAGGACAGAGGTGGTGGAGGCCTGCTCCCTGCCACGGCCATGCGGGGATGTGGCCAGGCTCCCCAGTGGCCGGCGCTGGCACTCCTGGGCTCGCAGCAGCATTGCTGGCTCTGCCTCCAACTTTGCTCAGAGTTCTCCCATGGGCATCCGTGTCCATGTCCCCTTTTGAAAAGGACACCAGTCATGTTGGCTTAGAGCCCACCCTAACAACCTCAGCTCAGCTCCATGGTCTAGAAGACCCTCCTTCCAAAGACCGTCACATTCACAGATGCCTGGTTCCTGGACACCTCCTGCAAACCCGGGGTCTGCGTAGACATTGGTTTCTGCGCCCCTCTGGGGTCTTGTGGGTTCTGTTGGGATTTTTACCTCCCATCCCTTCTACGTTTGTTAATTGGAATTCTTCTGTGAGGAGGCACTCTCTCTTCTCTATTTACTTGCTCCTTTATTTACTTATTTATTCTAGTTATAACCCAATATTCTCGTTGTTTATTTCGTCCCAGCTTGGCCATTGGGCACCTTTCACTCTGGCCCTTGGACCTCTCCAGACATCCTCTCCCGACTTTTCTTACTGGTCCAGGATCTTCTGGTACTTCCCGTTTCTTCCCTGGCTCCAGTTGCTTTCCAGGCCCCTCTTCACGGAGGCGGGTGTAGAACCAGGATGTGGAGCTGGGCGCACTCTGCTCTGGGCGATGCGGGGTGGACAAAGAGACATCTGTGTGGTACTGAGCACAGAGAGGGTATTAGCATTTCCCTCTGTTAGTCAGCTTTCTGTTACTGTGACAAAATCCCTGAGATAATCAACTTCAAAAGAACAAAGTTTTTTTTGACTCACAGTTTAGAGGTTCCAGTCCACGGCCACCTGGCTTGTTGCTCTGGGCCTGAGGCAGCACAGCTTGTCATGGTGGGAGCACATGGCAGAGGAGGCCGTTCACCTCATGGTGGCCAGAAGCAGATGGGGCGGGGGCTGAGGCCGCCATGTCCCCTTTTAGGACATGCTCCCCAATGACCCAACTTCCTTCTACTAAGCCCCACCTCCTACAGTTTCTGCCACCAACCCATAGCACCACAGGCTGGGGACCAAGCCTTCCACACATGGAGGGCCTTTGGGGACATTTAAGATCCAAACTCTAGCATTCCCTACGAAGGACCACGTCAGCTCCAGTGTTTCTGGCTTAGCTTTATCTAGTCCAAAAAGTTCCCTTTGATCGCCGAGAGACTGTGTCCCGAAAGGACGTTGCACTTGGTGGAATGTTCGTATGCGTCTGTTAAGCGGATCATATAGTTTCGATTTAGTCTGTTAAAATGTTATGTTAGTTGATTTTTACAGCTTCTTATTTTGTATGTGTACAGATTCTCGGGGGATCATGGGGCACTGCAGGAGGCCCGTGTCCCCGCGTTAGTTGGTGCTGACTGCTGACCTGTCCAGAGCTCTGGAGAAGCCCCGCCTGGCCCAGGGCATCGTCCTTTCTGTGCGCTGCGGGATTCGGTTCGCTGGTGCTGGCAGAGGCCCCTGCATCTCTGAGGCGCCAGGGCCAGCAGTGTACTTTTCTCATCAGTCTCTGGCTCTAATAATCTGTCCTCCCAGAGGACTCAGCAACTGTTCACTTCTCTTCTGTTTTCTGGAAGAGAGGGCACAAGATTGACATTTTTTTCTTTAAATGATTGGTAGAATTTTCCAAGAGACTAGAGTTTTCTTTGTTTCTTCTTCAGTGAGTTCTAGTATTTGTTTCCACCAAGGAATCGGTCCAGTTCATCTAAGGTTTTGAAGGCACAGGGCTGCTCATGGAGTGCCCATTAGTGTGTGTGTGCATGTGTGCGTGTGTGCATACGTGCGTTCCTGGGATTGGACCCAGGTGCTTTCTACCTCTGAACTATACCCTCGGCCTATTTTAGTTTAGTTTGTGTATTTACTTTTATGGTACTGAGATTGAACCCGGGGCATTCTACCTCTGAGCTACACCCCCAGCCCTATTTTATTTTTTACTTTGAAGCAGGTGCTCACTAGTTTCAGAGGGCCTCGCTAAGTTGCCGAGGCTGGCTGCACTCCTGCGAGCCTCCTGTCTCGGCTGCCAACTCATTAGCCTTCTAACTCCTGGAGGCCGTGGTGGGGCCAGGAGGGGGCACTCGTGGCTGAACTGTGCTGGTTGAGGGGCTCAGTGGATGAAGGGGGATTTAGACTCAGAGCATTTTCAGGTGGGGGAGTCACCGGTCCTGTTTTGCAGATGTGGAACCTGCAGCTTGGGAGGGGGAGTTGTGAGCTGCTCTTTGGACCCCGTGTCTATCCGGGACCCTGTGTCACCATGCTCAGTGGCTCTGTTCATGGCTCTCACAGCCTCTGCTGAACTATCCGCACCTTGAAGGCTTCGACTCTGTTTCTGAAACCCCATTTGAAGCAGCCTGTCTTTAAATGTAGACCACCCAGAGGAGACCTGTCCACAGCCAGCTACATCCAGCTGCGCCTCCCATGGTGTCCTGCACAGGACAGTGTGGTTCTCAGGCTCCGCGCCACATGGTCACTCAAAGGACCTCTGTCCCTTGCTGTGCCCACGGCTCAGTGTCACCATGCTGGGTACTGTTTTGAGCAGTAGGCAGAGGGAGTGTGCGCTCTGTTAAAATTTGCTCTCCTTTTTTGTCCACGAGACACCGCTCCCCGCGTCCACCCCAGGGGCCCCCGCATCTCGGGTGTGGCTCTGCCAGTTGTGGGGCTCCCGGCCAGGTGGGCTGTGGCCTTCTGGACACATGTAGTTCTGATTTCTCTCCCTGTCCCTGTGCCCTAGCTGTCCTCACGTGGCTTTGCTGGGCTACACTCTGTCTTCTCCCTGAGTCTGTGCTGTATTGTGACCTCTTGGCTCCCTGTCCGCCTCTTGATCTCCTTTCTGAACCCCAGCATCTTTCCTCCGAACCCCTGGTTCAGGGAGCCCATTTTTTCTTCTCTGGCTTCCTTGACTTAATGGAGAAATGTGTGCTGTGACCTCCTGTGTCAGGGGCCCCTCCTCGGGCTCTGCCTCGGGTCTGCAGTGCCTCCTCCCTCTCACTCCCAGGCAGCGCCCACAGGAAACCAGAGCTGCTGCTGCTGCTGGTCCTGGAGAGAGTCCCTGCCTGCGGGGGCAGCCCTGGTTGCTGGGTTGGGTGCACAGCGCTGGGTGGGTGGGGTCCCCTTGAGCTCAGCTGCCCCCTGCTGGGGCTCAGATCCCTGCAGGGGCCTCCGGCTGCCTCATGGCGAAGACCCTGCACCTGCTGACCACCGTATTCATGGGCCTGCTACCACCAGTGAGCTGCTTCACAAAGGGTGTGGCCGTCCCCAGCGTCCCTCTTGGACAACCAGCAGAGTGGGGCAGTGGGAACGTGTGCATAGTAATCTGGGCACCTCCGAGCAGGCGGAGGCAGGGGAGTTGCCCAGCGCTCACTGGGGGCTGCAGAAGCCTTTCTGAAAGAACGTGCCTCAGCTACGGCTCCGGGACCACCAGTGGGGGCATCCGTTGAGCTTGGAGGGGTCCTGCGCAGATGTCCCGGCAGAGGCGTGTCTTCGAGCCGGGGCCCTGGCAGAGGCCTTCGCGAGTCGCTCTGGTCACGAGCGTGCGGTCCCTCCTGCAGTCAGGACAGCTTCGCTTTATGATTTTTTGGTTTGGGCTTTATACAGGTGACTGCGTGGTGACTCCTATTGTCCCGGGGGAAGGGTCGATTCCTCAACTCAGGATTGGAGGGGTCCTTGGATTATGTGACAGAAAAGGATTTCAGCGTGTGCCAGTTGGAGTCATAGACAGGTTTATTTAGGAGGGTGAGAGGTACACATTCAAGGGAGAACACGGGCCGCTCCACGGGGAGAGAGGCCTTTGGGGGCTCGGGGCTCTTCTTTTATGGGGGCTTTCACGAGGGGCAGGCAGGAGGAGGTGTGTGAGGATGACCTCAGTCCAGGAGTCCCGAGGTGGCTTCGGTGGTCTGATCAGCCTAGGGTCCTCCGGTGCATAAAGGTCTCCATTATCCAATCAATAGATAAACTAGACAGTGTCCTAAATTATAGGTTTCTCAAGATACCATATCTGTCTTGTTAACCGTGCACGGGGCAATTGCAGTTTCTCTCAGTTAACTCTGGGATCTACAGGTTTCCCAGGAATTCGGGAGAGTCAGGCCTGGGAGCGAGAACTGGTTTGGGGAGTAAAGGCTGAGGAACTTCAGCACCAGGCTCTTCTATCTGTTACACTTCACTTTTGCCTCCCGTCTGTCTCTTTCTGCATATTTATGTCTTCGGTCCTACATCATGATGACTTTCACAGTGTGAAATGTTTCACGTGCCGGGGACAGATCCTGCCCCGGTGCCGGTGCCCACAGACGCCGGCTGTCGCAGTCAGCGCCTTGCCGGGGACACCCACCTAACCTGCCTCCCTGTCTTGTCACAGACCTGCGGCCCCTGGACATCCTGGCAGAGGCTGTCGCTTCGCATGGCTCTGCGGGTGGAATCAGGACGACGCAGGCCCAGGGCGCTCGGGGGCTCCAGCTCTCGGCCGCCTCCCCCCGCACCATGAGCTTCCCCGCGTCCCGGATTTTCTCCAGATGTGACCTCTTCCCAGAGGAATTTTCCATCGTCATGACCTTGAAGGTTCCCAGTCTTCCACCCAAGGTCAGTGGCGGTCCTTGCTGTTCACATTGAGATAGCCTGATTCTCCTGTGCATTCCAGGTACCAGTGCTCACGGAGGGCACGACAGAGCCGGGCCGTGGCGGGGCGGGCATTCCTCGAGGTCTCCTGGGCACCTGTGGGGTCAGGAGTAGCTTGTCTGGCTAGGTAGTGAGGTCCCCATCACTGGCAGTGTGCAGGCAGTCGGTGTGACCTTTGTCTAGGAGTTTGCTGGTCATTCCTGTAATTAGAGGTAGAATACGTAAGAGTTTTTATCCCAATAGCCTTTGCTAGGAAATGTTAACAGTGAAATCACACATAAAAAATGTACACTTTATAGGCACGTCTTCCTGTGGTTTGTGGTCCCATCTGTCCCAAATCTAGCATCACCCCCTTTCCCACAGCCCCCAACAGCCTGGGAGGTGGAGACCAGTGGAGCTTATCTCTGCCCTCCTACACACACACACACACACACACACACACACACACACACACTGAGAAAAAGACACACATATGCATAGACACATACACACACACACACACACACACACACACACACACACACACACTGAGAGAAAGACACACAATATGCATAGACACATAGACACATACATACACACACACACACACACACACACACACACACACACACGGGTTCTGGGATGATGCGTAGTGACTAGAAATGAATTGATACTCCTGATTCAGACCTGCTACCTATGAAAGCGGGCCCTCTGCTGCGGGGGGCTCTCTAGGTTTTCTCGGGTGCGCTGGATGCAGGCAGGGCCACCCCCTGGCCTCGTGGGCCCCTGTCCTCTCCCCTGCCCTCCCTGCACTCCTCTGTGAGCGTCTTCCAGCCCACAATGTCCACATTACTCTTCTTAAAACGAACCCCAGCTCCCAGGTTAAGTTGTTCATCTTGCCAGTTTCCTTCCTGAATGTGGCTCCACACAGTGACCAGTGGCTCCATCGTGTGGACACCCCAGTACATGGGTCCCCCGGGGGGCTGTCTCTGTTTACTTTCTGTCATGCTCAGTAACTTTCAACAGCTTTACTGAGATAGTTCAAATACCATACAAGTCACCCACTTACAGCGCACAATCCCATGGTTTTTGGTAAAGTCAAGGATTTGTGCAGTCAACTTTAGGATATTTTTATCACTTCAAACGAAATCCTTTAGCCATGAGCCCCAGACCCTGCATCAGCCCTGGCATTAAGGAACAACTGGTCCACTTCCTGTCTCTACACGCCACGTAAGGGGCCTCGTGTAGTACATGGTCTTTCGTGGCCGGCTTCTCTTGCTCAGCATCTGCTCTCCAAGTCTGTCCACGTGGCAGCAGGTGTCAGAACTTCATTCCCTTTGATGGTGAGTGACATCCCACTGCAGATATCCCACACTTCCGTTGTCCATCAGCACTTGATGGACAGTCGGGTTGTTTCCATTTGAGCTATTGGCGATTAAGGAAAATGTGGCTGTGAACGTTCACACACTTGTCTCTGTGTTCACGTGTCCTCACTGTTCTTGGGTACACACACACCTACAAGTGGACATTGTGAGCCATCGGATAATTCTGTGGTTGGCTTTTTGAGATGGCCGGACCATTTCCCAAGGTGGCTGCACCACGTTAGATTCCCACCAGGAGTGCCAAGGGTCCTGATTTCTCTATGTCCTTGCCAACCCTTGTTATCTGACTTTTGGACTCCAACCAACCTCATGGGAAGCAGGGGTATCTCACTGTGTTTTTATTTTGCTTTCCCCAATGAGTAATGGTGTGGAGTAATTTTTCCACATCTGTATCAGCCATTTGTAAGTCTTTGGAGAAATATCTATTCTAATCCTTTACTCAGGTTTTCACTGGGTCAGTTGCTTTTTTTTATTGTTCCATTGTAAAGAGTTCTTTATATATTCAGTAAGAGTTCCTTATCAGATGTATGATTTGCAAATACTTGTTCCCATTGTGGAGGTTGTCTTACTTTCTTGATAAAGTCCTTTGAAGCACAAAACCTTTTAATTCTGATGAAGTTCAATTTATTTATTTATTTATTTATTTTTGATTGCTTGTACTTTTGGTGGAATATCTAAGAATCCATTCTCTAACCCACAGCCATAGTTTTAGCACTTGTATTCAAGTCTGTGGTCCAGTTGAGTAATTTTTTTGTATATGGTGTGAGGTAGGGGTCCAACTTCACTCTTTTACATGTAGACGTCCAGTTGCCCCAGCACCATTTGTTGGAGGGTAAATTTTCCTCAATGACTGTTTTCATATCTTTGTCCCATTTATGGATCACAAATTTATGCATTTATTTATAGACTTAATTTTATTCCACTGAGCCCCTTATTTATATGCCAATATCATACCATCTTGATCACTACAGCTTTGTAGTACATTTTTAAATTGGTAAGTGTGAGTCAACCACATTTGTTCTTTTTTTATAAGATTATTTTGGTTATTCTGGGTCCCTGAAATTGCATATTAATTTTACACATTTTTATTTGATTTGTTAATTAATTAATTAATTAATTAATTAATTTTTGGTGGTTCTGGGGATTGAACCAAGGGACATCCTATCTCTGAGCTATATCCCCAGCCCTATTATATTTTTAATTTTGAGACAAGGTCTCACTAAGTTGCTGAGGGCCTTGTTAAGTTGCTGAAGCTGGCCTTAAACATATGATCCTCCTGACTCAGCCTCCTACATACTGGGATTACAGGCATGCTTCAATTACATATTAATTTTAATGTCAAATTGTCAGTTTTACAAAGGAGTTAGCTTAGATTCTAGTAGGAATTGGGTAAATCTGTAGATGGATTGGGGGAATACTGCCATGTCAATAATACTAAGATTTCTGATCCATGGACATGGGATGGTTTTTCCATTAATTTATATCTTTAACAACAACAACAACAAAAACAATGTTTCATAGTTTTCAGAGTATAAGTTTGCAATTAATTTGTTAAATCTATTCCTATGTATTTCTCTTTTCAATGCTATTATAAATAGAATTATTTTAATTTCATTTTTGACTTGTTCATTGCAAATGTATAGAAATAGAATTGATTTTTGTATATCAGTATTGTATCCTGGAACCCTAGTTGGTTTATTATCCTAATTGTGTTTTAGTGGATTCCTTATGATTTTCTATATCTGAGAGCAGGTCATCTGATAATAATGTTGTTTCTTCCTTCCCAATCTGGGTGCCTTTTGTTTTTATTTTCCCTTGTGTAATTACCCCAGGACAATGTTGAACAAAAGCAGCCAGAGTGGCCTCCTTGTCTTGCGCCTGGTCCTGGGAGGAAGCATGCAGTGTCTCATCCCCATGCCTGGTGTTAGCTGTGGGTTCTAACAGATGCGCCCGTCGGATTGAGGATGTTTCCTTCTGCTCCTGGCTCTTTGAGTGTTTCTATCAGGAAAGGATGTTGGACTTAACTAAGTGCCTTTTCTGCATTTATTGCAGCGATGGTGCCATGTCTGCTTTTGTTATATTGATGTGATTAATTGATTTTACCTTAATTGATTTTCCAATGTCAAACCAATCCTTCATTCCAGGGATAAATCCTGTTTGGCCATTGTGCTAGTCAGTTTTGCATTACTGTGATAAGTTACCTGAGATAATCAACCTATAAAGATGAAGGGTGTATGCTGGCTCTAAGTTTTGGAGGTTTCAGTGCGTGGTTGCCTGACTCCATTACCCTTGGGTCTGTGGCAAGGCCTCACATCATGGTGGGCACTCTGTGGTGGAGGAAGCTGCTCACCTCATGGTGGCTGCAAAGCAGAGAGAGAAAGAGGAGGGTCCAGGTCCTGATATTCCCTTCAAGGGCACACCCCAGTGACCGAACCTCCTCCTCCTCTGTGCTCTTACTGTCAACATATTTATTTCTATATGTCATAGGCCCATCAATACATTAGGTGCATTTTGTTCAATTGCCTTTTTCATAAGTGAAGGAATGAGAAGCATATGCATGTGTATTGTCTTTTATAATCATAAAATTACCTTTACTAGTGGCCTTTGTTTTTCGCGTGGATTTTAATTTCTGCCCTGTCTGAAGAATCCCTTTAGGTATTGTCAGGCAAGTGTGCTGGAGGTCTCTGTGTGTTGGGGATATCTTTATTTTGCTTTCCTTTTTGAGAGGCAGCTTTGTTGGGCATAGATCCTCACTGACGGTTTGTTCTTGATTGATCATCCATCGTCTTCTGGCCTCCGAGGGCCTGATGAACAGTCAGCCGTCACTCTTCTGGAAATCCCTTGTCAATGGCTCCTTGTTTTCCTCTTGCTGTTTTCAAGAGTTTCCCTTTGGTTTTTGACTTTTAGTGTTTTCTACGATGCATCTATTTGCGGATCTTTCGTGTGTATCCTATTCGGAGTTTGCTGAGCTTCCTGGATGTGTAGATTGACAGTTTTCAGTGCATCTGGCAGGTTTTCAGCCATTATTTGAAGCAAGGTTTCTCATTCTACCTGACTTTGCATGAGGTGCTCCAGCAGAGCCCCGGCCCTGCCCAGAGCCCACAGTCCCCGACAGCAGCCCACAGCCCCTGACAAGCCCAACACAGTCCTGCGCTTCTTTCAGAAGCTCTGCCGCTCAGAGCACCGCCGAGGGCCCTGCCCTTGATGACTCAGAGCTCGGCGGACCACAGTGACCCTAGGATGAAGAGACGAGGGGCCCTGATCAGAACCCTGGGCCCTCCCCAGGGTGCAGGTGCAGCTCTGGGCACCGGGGCATGGGCTGTTACACCCAGCAAGCAGGTGGTCACGGGGCAAGGCTCTGTGTGAGAACAGACTGTGCTATCTGTGCTCAGTATCACGGTGTCCTGAGCTGAAGGTACAGCTGCAGCTGCTGGGGTATACAGCCCCTGGAGGGGGACCAGCTGGCTGTCATTTGCATGTGGGGGCTTCAGGAGCCCAGAGGACCTGCTGCAGGTAAGGCTGTCCCAGGTATGAGGAGAGAAGAAGGTGAGAGCACCATGCACACTGTCAGGGAGTATTCTAGAAATGTTCAACTTGAAATGAGACATCCTCACTGTGCTAGGCCTGCCTCTGCCTCCCATCCCTCTCTGTGAGCTTACCCCTGTGCCAGGAAGATGCTCCCTGTCATGCCTGCCCTAGGATCACCCCAGGCAAAAATGTGTCCCCAAGTTCCCATGACAACCACAGAGCTGCACCAACCACAGAGTGGATCTGACCACATTGCCCGGCTGGCCGAGTGCCATCCAGCTGTCCACCACGCAGCACACAGCTACCTTGACTCAAAGCCCAGACTCCGGGGTTTGCCCATTTTCTTCCCTCCCCAGGGGTTGAAGTTCTATTTACAAGAACAACCATGGGGACAGGGCAGAGGGATGGGCACTCCCAGAATACCACCTGAGGGCTGCTGCCCTTGCTCCAAATGCACGCTGATACAATCAAACCATCACTACTGGACTCCTGCAGGGACAGACACAGCTCAAGATGACCCCAATGCCCTCGGGGTATCACAGCCAGCAGTTCCCACACATAGTGAACCAGCAACAGAGAGAAAACAGCCGAACTCCAAGGAGACCAGGAAGAGGGAAGCTTCCTTCAGCCGCTGCCCAGAAACAAACATCCCAGGGAGTATAAATGGATGACTGACCAGGGAACCGCACATACACACACACACACACCTACGCACACCCTCCTCCTGCCCAACCCACCATGGCCACCTCCAGCATGTCCGTCTGCTCCACCGACTCCTGGCAGGTGGACGACTGCCCAGAGAGCTGCTGCGAGCCCCCCTGCTGCGCCCCCAGCTGCTGCGCCCCGGCCCCCTGCCTCAGCTTCATCTGCACCCCAGTGAGCTGCGTGTCCAGCCCCTGCTGCCAGTCAGTCTGCACCAGCTCCTGCACACCCTCGTGCTGCCAGCAGTCTAGCTGCCAGCCAGCTTGCTGCAGCTCCTCCCCATGCCAGCAGTCCTGCTGCGTGCCAGTCTGCTGCAGGCCCATCTGCTGTGTGCCTGTCTGCTGCAAGCCCATCTGTTGCAAGCCTGTCTGCTGTGTGCCTGTCTGCTCTGGATCTTCCTGCTGCCAGCAGTCTAGCTGCCAGTCTGATTGCTGCAGCTCTTCCCCCTGCCCGCAGTCCTGCTGCGTGCCCGTCTGCTGCAAGCCCGTCTGCTGCAGACCCTCCTCCTCCGTGTCCCTGCTCTGCCGCCCCGTGTGCAGGCCAGCCTGCTGCGTGCCCGCCTCCTCCTGCTGCGCCTCCTCCTGCCAGCCCAGCTGCTGCCGCCCGGCCTCCTGCGTGTCCCTGCTCTGCCGCCCCGCCTGTGCCCGCCCGGCCTGCTGCTGACCTGCTTGTCCTCCAGGGCCCTGGGCTCAGGCCCACCCTGCAGCCTCCTCCTCAGTCCACTCTGACCCCACCTGAGGTCTTGGAGCCCGAGCCCAGCCAGGTCTCTTTCTGCCCCAGAACCACCCTGTCCTCAGGCTGTGCTGAGCCTCACGGCCCGCGCAGGCTCCCAGGTCTTCTGGTGTCTGTCTCTCCTGTGCCTCCTCCCCATGCCGCTGGTCGGAGGTTACTAGGTCCTGCCCAGGGCAGCGACCTCTCAGCGAACAAAGCCAGTGCCACGCCCTCTAAGGTCTCCTTATGAATCTGGGGAAGACGTGGGACGAGCTCTGACATGGTATGACATAGGCTGCCAGGGCTCCCTGGTTGTGACCTGCACCCAGCGTAACGATGGCACGAGCAGCCGACTGTCCTTCCTACTGTGCCCAGCTCTCCTGCTGTGGCCATCGCCCCGCCAGCTTCCAGCAGAGGGAAGCCTGCCCGGAGACCTGGAGACCCCCTCGAGCATCCTGACACCTGTGACAATTAGGGACAGAGGGGCCACCCGAACAGGTCCTGTGTACCTGCGCTGTGCTTCCCGTCCCCTCCTAGGGCCCTGGGCTGTGCTGTCCTGCTGAGGGCCCTTCTCTGACAACATCCGCGCACCCCAGGCCAGTGCTCCCGCACCCCTCTCTCCCCACCGCTGTCTTCTCTGCCCTCCCCCGGCATCCTCTGAACAGCCATCTCTTACAAAATAAAATAAGCATTTCTCATTCCAGAAGCCAATCTTCTGTTACTTTAAGTATTTTTTTTCGATCTCTGTACGGTAATTTCACGATATAAACTCCAGGGACCACTTCTGTTTCCTGCGTTGCTGCCACCTCTCATCCCTGCTCTCTGGAGGGATGTCTCCATTTGAGAACTCCCTATGTGCTGAGCTCTTCGGGCTGAGGAATGGTCCTTGTCCCTGAGGGCGTATCTGGCATCCTGGAGGCCGCGGGTGAAGGGGCAGCTCCGCTCAGAGGGGACCAGCTCCAGGGGACTCGATGTCCACCGAGATGATGGGAGTTGGGTCTGCAGAGCCAGGGGAGGCGGGCTTGGGGGGCAGGTGCCCCCTCCTCAGGCTCAGTGCCAAGGCCACCTGCAGGCCCCACGGCATGGGCTGGTGCCCGGCTGGCCCTTCCTGAGTGGACAGCCCTCTGCGCCTTCAGCTTAGTGAGGGTCTCTGTAAGTCCCCAGGCCTTGATATCTACCCCTTCTTCCTGCAAAGCTGTTCAATGGTGGGTTAAATTTGCGGTCAGCAAGTGCCCCGGGGGACCAAGTGCCTTCTGGATTTTGCTGAGGTGCAGGTTAGACGAGAGCCTTGATCTGGGGTCTGCAGACATGGATGAGGCAGGGAGAAAGAACGACATCTTTTTTGGCGCTGACCTCCGCTGTCCTCAACAGCCACTGCCACCTCCACCCAGTCCCACCGGCCAGTGTGTGTGGAGCTCGGAGGCTGCGCCGTCCAGCAGAAGATGGCCGCCGTGTAGTTCAGCGCGGCCATGGCTCTGCTTACAGATTACATCCAAGTGGTGACACTCATTTGAATGCTTCAGCCGGTGCTGTGCTTGGACGGGGTCTGAGTGTGTCCCTGGAGGGCTCAGGTGTGGAGCCTGGTCCCCAGGGGGGCATTGAGGTGGACCTCGTTTGGACTCAGTTCCGTGTCTCCCTGTGTCGCTCTGGGTGAGCCCCTCTGCACCCTCCCTCCATGTCCTTGAGCTGTCCTGTTTGCTTCTCTGCCATCTTAGTCGGTCCCCACTGCTGTAACGAATTTCGGTCAACTAGGGGCTGACACAACAGTCATTTCTCACCACTCTGGAGACTGGACATCCAGGGCCCAGCAGGGTCAGCATGGTCAGGCTCTGAGGAGGGAGCATGTCCTGCCTCACAGACAGCTCCTGCCTGCTGTGTCTTCACACTGTCTGGAAGCCACGCCCCAGCGTCTCACCTCTCAGGGCTGCGATCCCCTAGAGACTCCACCCTCCCAGCCTGGTCACCCCAAAGGCCCCACTTCCCAATGACGTCACGTCGGGATCAGGGTCTCCAAAAGATGAATTTGGTGGTGCAGACATTTCATCATAACAATCAGGTGGTTGTTTTACATATTCCTCTAAGTACTTTACAGGAGGGACATCTCAGCGGAGCTTTCTAAGCTCCGGCTGATGTGGAAACATGTTGCCATTGTCTCCATTTGAGAAAGATTCATAGTTTTTTTTTTTTTTTTGTGGTACCAGGGATTGAACGCAGGGGCAGTCTACCTCCGTGCTATGCCCCCGGCCCTATTTTTTATACTTTATTTTGAAACCGGGTCTCACGAAGTTGCAGAGGGCCTCACTAAGTAGAGAGAGAGAGAGAGAGAGAGAGAGAGAGAGACAGGGAGAGAGAGAGCGAAAGAGCTGAGGCTGGCCGCGAACCCGGATCCTCCGGTCTCTGCCTCCCAAAGTACTGGGATTACAAGCGTGCACCACCACGCCCGGCAGATTCATAGTTTTAAAAGAAATTTTGACCTTCCTGTCAGGGGTGAGTGCGATAACTCCATGGAGAGTCCTAAGGAGTTCCCGGGCCTGGGAAGGGGAAACTCTCCTCAGGGACCCCGAGTCCTTGGCTCTGTGAGGAAAAGAACTTCAACATGCGCCAGTCAGAGAAAAGACAGAGGTTTAATTCAAGAAAAGGGAAATACACATTCAGGGAAAACATGAGTCACCTGGAGATGTGAGCGCAGCCCCGGACTTTTTCACAGTCCCTTTTTATAGGCACTGGAGATGGAGAGGGGGTTGGTTAGAGGTACACTGGGAAAATGCCTCATGAAGTTTTTACGTGGACAAAAAATGTGCATTCCCTCCTACGGACTTTCCAGGAGTGGAGATGAGAAATCCAGTATCCAACAGGGTGTAGGGCTCTTCTAACAAAGACGTGTGACTTTTTCCTGAGATCCTTTCCCTGAAACCGAGGCAAGCGGATTATGGCAGAAGGTGAAGCTCTTTCTCTAGAATCTAATTGCCTCAGGAATTTCAGATGTGAAACTAGCCCATTGTGATTTAAAGATATGGGTTTTGGATCTTCTGGCAACTCCTGGGCAAGCCCTGCAGAAGCTAAATGGTTAAGTTTTATTAAAACTATATTTTCTTTTCCTTCCCAGTTTGTCTCCTTTCTACCTAAATTTTTCTCTTCTAACTACCTCATCACTACACAAGCAGCATCCCTAGCTCTGTGTCCCGCCGTGCTGTCTCGGTGTCCCGCTGACGTGGGGTCTGCGATGGGTGGATGTTGGTTGGTGCCCAGGTGCACCGTGTCTCCCTGCTGGCCGAGGACTGCTGTCCTGTTCTAATAGAAACCCTCACCAATGCCATCCAATGAGACTCTGAGGACCCGACTCTCTCGAGAGTCACCAAGTCCTTCCAGTCCAGATGCACACATGTCTGTGTATCGCAGAAGAGCTGTCCTAATTATTTCTTTGATTATTGTTTTGGTACTAATTGCGTTTTCTCTCTCTCTCTCTCATGACTAAATTAGCATGTTTGGTCCCAGCTCCACAAGCTCCTGTTTATTATCTTTTCTCTCGTCACACTGGTCAGTTTCACCCCGGCCTCTGTGTTTTGGAGGAACTACCCCAGTTTTTCCTTAATACCACTGCACTGAGGTGCTCTGTGGTGCTAATTTAGGTCCTTCCCGCCTCCAATGGAAAAAACAAGTATTTTAATATCAGTGAAGAGACTTCTAGCAACTTGAACACTTACAACAATCTGTTCTGTTTTGTACAATTTTGTTGGTACATTGCAATTATACAACGTGGTGAGATTCCAAGGGATACATTCAAGTACGCGCACATCACTTGGTAATTTGCCTTCTGGATCTCACCCCGCTGCCTCCTGCCTCTGTCCCTGCAGTGACGTTGGTGGTGACACCTTAACAGGAGCATGACATTATTTGGTCTGTTCTCTTCCTCGGCCTTCTTTACCCTCGGCCTCCGTCCCCACCCCTCCACTGCTCTGCTGGTCTCTCCTCTTATGTGAAGCCCCTTTTCTTTCCTATTTTCTCTCTAGCTTCCACATATCCTTTGCTTTTCTGGGACTGGCCCATCTCACTCAGCCTATGATTCAAGTTCTACCCATTTCCCTGCAAATGACATATTTTGCTCTTCTTCACGGCTGTGTAATCTTCCGATGGAGATTCTTTAATCCAGCAGGTTAGGGTTGATTTCCTGGGCCACTTGCTGGCCTCGGTTCTGCCTCTGGTCGCTGTGTAACGGGAGCAGGTTGCTCAGCCTCTCTGTGCCAGGCTTCCTAGTCTGTCCATAGTGACTTCGAGGAGGTGATGTGAGACTGAGGTATGGGTGTGGAGTGCTCAGAACTCTGCGTGCAGAACACGAGCTCGGTGCCCGTCACACGGCGTCAGCATGGCTGTCGTGAGCAACTTCTGAGGCTGCTGGCACTGCACTGGAGTGCGCCCATCATGATGTTCTGGGCACAGGCCCAGGATGAGCGGCCTCCAGGCTCTCCACTCAGCCTCCTCCAGCCTGCAGCCCCTCCCCTCCTCAGGTCATGACCCAGGACCCGCCACGCCCAGGATAAGTGACCATGGGCTCCTGGGGACGCTGCTAAAGGTCGGGAATGTCAGGCGTGCTACAGTCCCCAATCCAGCCCAGGCCCAGGCCTCAGACCCTTATTCTCCCTCTTGGGCTGGGGTGGAGCGTTCTGGTCCTCCCTGCCCTCCCAGCATCAGATCAGGAGCCCAGAGCCCACAGGAAGGGCAGCCTCCACCAGGAATTCCTCCAAACAGGCAGCGCCGTCCCATCTCTCCTGGTCTCAGGCCAGGCTGGGCCTCCCCAGTGGAGCTGCTGTGCACAGAGGCCAGGAGAGCACTAACGTGTCCCTGGGACCCACAGCCAACACCAGGCGCCCTGCCAGATGACCCGCCAGGTGGGGGTGCAGGGACAGCACAGGAGGCAGCGCCTGACCACAGGTGTCCTGAGGGGCAGACTCAGGCCAGGGCGGCCGGCCCAGCACCAGGAGTTTTATGAGCTGAGCGCTAATGAGGAGCAAACAGCAACAAGGAAGGGGAAGGGCGCTGCCCAGCCTGCTGCTGGGGAAAACACACCTAGAGGGGTATAAAACCAGGAGCCCGGGCACCTCACACACACACTCACACTCACTCACACACATACACCCTCCTCCCACCCACACAGCCCACATGGCCGCCTCCACCATGTCCATCTGTTCCACTGACTCCTGGCAGGTGGACGACTGCCCAGAGAGCTGCTGCGAGCCCCCCTGCTGCGCCCCCAGCTGCTGCGCCCCGGCCCCCTGCCTCAGCCTCGTCTGCACCCCAGTGAGCTGCGTGTCCAGCCCCTGCTGCCAGTCAGTCTGCACCAGCTCCTGCACGCCCTCGTGCTGCCAGCAGTCTAGCTGCCAGCCGGCTTGCTGCAGCTGCTCCCCGTGCCAGCAGTCCTGCTGCGTGCCCGTCTGCTGCAAGCCTGTTTGCTGTGTGCCCGTCTGTTGCAAGCCTGTCTGCTGCAGACCCTCCTCCTCCTCCGTGTCCCTGCTCTGCCGCCCAGTGTGCAGGCCCACATGCTGCGTGCCCGCCTCCTCCTGCTGTGCCTCCTCCTGCCAGCCCAGCTGCTGCCGCCCGGTTTCCTGCGTGTCCCTGCTCTGCCGCCCCGCCTGCGCCCGCCCTGCCTGCTGCTGACCTGCTTGTCCTCCAGGGCCCTGGGCTCAGGCCCACCCTGCAGCCTCCTCCTCAGTCCACTCTGACCCCACCTGAGGTCTTGGAGCCCGAGCCCAGCCAGGTCTCTTTCTGCCCCAGAACCACCCTGTCCTCAGGCTGCCTGTGTCTTCCAAGACCTGGGGCTCCCGTGCCGGCTCCCAGGTTTTCTGGTGTCTGTCTCTCCTGCACCCTCCTCCCCATGCCGCTGGTCGGAGGTTACTAGGTCCTGCCCAGGGCAGCAACCTCTCAGCGAACAAAGCCAGCACCGCGTGCTCTAAGGTCTCCTTGCAAATCTGGACGAGTCGTGGGATGAGCTCTGACGTGGCATGGCGCGGGCCGATTTGACTCTCTGTCTGTGACCTATGTCCAGCGTAACCATGAAATGAGCAGGTGTCCCTCCCCACGTGTCCAGCTCTCCTGGTGTGGCTGTCCCCTGCCAGCAGAGGGATGCCGGCCCACCTGGAGATGCCCATGAGCATCCTGGCCACCTGTGCTGGTTAGGGACAGAGGGGCCACCCAAGAGCAAGGTGCTCTCTTGCTCTCTGCTCCCTGTCTCCTCTCGTGGCCCTGGGCTGAGCTGTCCTGCTGAGGGCCCTTCTCCGAGAACTCCGCGCACCCCCAGGCCAGCGCTCCTGCACCCCTCTCACCCTACCACTGTCTTCTCTGCCCCCACTCAGTATCTTCTAAACAGCCATCTCCTAAGAAATAAAATAAAGATCTCTCATTCCAGAAGCCGATCTTCTATTGCTTTAAATATACTTTGTTATGGTCCGTGTATGGTAACTTCACCATCTGAACTCTCCAGGGTCCACTTCTGTCCTGCGGTGCTGCCAGCTCTGGCTTGATTTCTGCTTCCCTGTGTGCTGAGTTCTTTCGGGCCAAGGAATGGTCCTTGTCCCTGAGGGTGTATCTGGCATCCTGGAGGCCGCGGGTGAAGGGGCAGCTCCGCTCAGAGGGGACCAGCTCCAGGGGACTCGATGTTCACCGAGATGATGGGAGTTTGGTCTGCAGAGCCAGGGGAGGCGGGCTTGGGGGGCAGGATGCCCCCTCCTCAGGCTCAGCGCCAAGGCCACCTGCAGGCCCCACAGCGTGGGCTGGTGCCCGGCTGGCCCTTCCTGAGTGGACAGCCCTCTGCGCCTTCAGCTTAGTGGGGGTCTCCATAAGACCCTATGTGGGGTGGAGCTCCCCTTGATTTCTGTCCCTTCCTCCTGCAAAGCTGTTCAATGGTGGATTAAGTGTGCGGGTCAGCCATCGGCCTCGGGCCCAAGCCCCACTGGACTTGGCTCAGGGCTGCTGCTTAGACCAGAGGCCTTGACCTGGGTCTGCAGGCTTGGATGAGAAGGGGAGAAGAGAACGACATCGTTGTTTGCGCTGACCTCCAGCTGTCCTCAATGGCTACGGCCACCACTGCCCGCACCGCTCTTGCCAGTGTGTCTGCTGTGCTCAGAGGAGCGCTGCCCGGGATAAGATGACGACACGTGTAGTCAAACGCTGTCATGGCCGTGCTCACAGATTAAAGCAAGCGGTGACATTAGTGTATGATGGAGTTTCCTTCACCCAGTGCCGCAGCTTGGAAGGGTCTGAGTATGTCCCCAAGGGCTCAGGGGTGGAGCCTGGTCCCCAGGAGGTGGACTTTGGGTGAATTAGCCTGATGTCTGGCCTCTTGATACCAAGACATTGGATTAGGGTCTCAGCAGATGAATTTGGGGGGCAGACAATACATCTTTGACCAACACTTGGTCATTTTACATATTTCTCTAAGTTCCTTTTGGCAGGGACATTTCAGTGGCGCTTTCTAAGCTCTGGCTGATGTGAAAACACGGTGCTGTTGTCTCCATTTGAGAAAGATTCATAATATGAGAACATCGACTTTCCCACGCAGCAGCCCCAGCTCTGTGTCCCGCCGTGCTGTCTCGGTGTCCTGCGAACAAGGGTTCTGCGATGGGTTGATGTTGGTTGGTGCCCAGGTGCACCATGACTCCCTGCTGGCCGCAGGACTGCTGTCCTGTTCTAATAGAAACCCTCACCAACGCCGTCCAGCGAGACTCTGAGGACCCGATTCTCACGAGTCACCAAGTCCTTCCAGTTCAGATGCACACATGTCTGTGTATCGCAGAAGAGCTGCCCTAATTATTTCTTTGGTGCTAATTGTGCTTTCTCTCTCTCTCTCATGACTAAATTAGCATGTTTGGTCCCAGCTCCACAAGCTGTTAATTATATTTTCTCTGTTCACACTGGTCAGTGTCACCCCTGACTGTGTGTTTTGGAGAAACTACCCCATTTTTTCCTTAACACCATTGCACTGAGGTGCTCTGTGGAGCTAATTTAGGTCCTTACCAGTGAAGAGACCTCATGAATGTAGCAAGTATTATAACTCAAACACTTACAACAATCTATTCCTTTTTTATACATTTTCTTGGTACATTGCAATTATGTAAAACGGTGAGATTCCAAGGGATACATTCAAGTACCGGCACATCACTTGGTGAATTTCCTTCTGGATCTAACCCCGCCACCCTCCTCCCTCTGTCCCTGCAGTGACATTGGTGGTGACACCTTAACAGGAGCATGACATTATTTGGTCTGTTCTCTTCCTCGGCCTCCTTTTCCCTCAGCCTCCGTCCCCGCCCCTCCACTGCTCTGCTGGTCTCTCCTCTTATCTGAAGCCCCTTTTCTTTCCTCTTTTCTCTCTAGCTTCCACATGTGAGAGGAACATGCAACCCGTGCTTTTCTGGGACTGGCCCATCTCACTCAGCCTATGATTCAAGTTCCACCCATTTTCCTGCAAATGACATATTTTGCTCTTCTTCACGGCTGTGTAATCTTCCGATGGAGATTCTTCAATCCAGCGGGTTAGGGTTGATTTCCTGGGCCACTTGCTGGCCTCGGTTCTGCCCTTCGTCGCTGTGTAACGGGAGCAGGTTGCTCAACCTCTCTGTGCCAGGCTTCCTAGTCTGTCCATAGTGACTTCATCGAGGAGGTGATGTGAGACTGAGGTATGGGTGTGGAGTGCTCAGAACTCTGCGTGCAGAACACGAGCTCGGTGCCCGTCACACGGCATCAGAATGGCTGTCGTGAGCGACTTCTGAGGCTGCTGGCACTGCACTGGAGTGCGCCCATCAGGACCCTCTGGGCACAGGCCCGGGATGAGCGGCCTCCAGGCTCTCCACGCAGCCTCCTCCAGCCTGCAGCCCCTCCCCTCCTCAGTCCAGGACCCGCCTCACCCAGGACAAGTGACCATGGGCTCCTGGGGATGCTGCTAAAGGTCGGGAATGTCAGGCTTGCTGCAGTCCCCAATCCAGCCCAGGCCCAGGCCTCAGACCCTTAGTCTCCCTCTTTGGCTGGGGTGGAGCGTTCTGGTCCTCCCTGCCCTCCCAGCATCAGATCAGGAGCCCAGAGCCCACAGGAAGGGCAGCCGCCACCAGGAATTCCCCCAAACAGGCAGAGTCATCCCATCTCTCCTGGTCTCAGCTGAGGCTGGGCCTCCCCAGTGGAGGCTGCTGTGCACAGAGGCCAGGAGAGCACTAATGTGTCCCTGTGACCCAGAGCCAACACCAGGCACCCTGGCAGGTGACCCGCCAGGTGGGGATGAATGATCAGCGCTGGAGACAGCGCCTGACCACAGGTGTCCTGAGGGACAGACTCAGGCCAGGGCAGCCGGCCCAGCACCAGGAGTTTTATGAGCTGAGCGCTAATGAGGAGCAAACAGCAACAAGGAAGGGGAAGGGCGCTGCCCAGCCTGCTGCTGGGGAAAAACACACCTGGAGGGGTATAAAACCAGGAGCCCGGGCACCTCACACACACACTCACACTCACTCACACACACACCCTCCTCTCACCCACACAGCCCACATGGCCGCCTCCAACATGTCCGTCTGCTCCACCGACTCCTGGCAGGTGGATGACTGCCCAGAGAGCTGCTGCGAGCCCCCCTGCTGCGCCCCCAGCTGCTGCGCCCCGGCCCCCTGCCTCAGCCTCGTCTGCACCCCAGTGAGCTGCGTGTCCAGCCCCTGCTGCCAGTCAGTCTGCACCAGCTCCTGCACGCCCTCATGCTGCCAGCAGTCTAGCTGCCAGCCAGCTTGCTGCAGCGGCTCCCCGTGCCAGCAATCCTGCTGTGTTCCCGTCTGCTGCAAGCCTGTCTGCTGTGTGCCCGTCTGCTGCAAGCCCGTCTGCTGTGTGCCCATCTGCTCTGGGTCCTCCTCCTGCTGCCAGCAGTCTAGCTGTGAGCCCTCTTGCTGCAGCTCCTCTCCCTGCCTACAGTCCTGCTGCGTGCCCGTCTGCTGCAAGCCTGTCTGCTGTGTGCCCATCTGCTCTGGGTCCTCCTCCTGCTGCCAGCAGTCTAGCTGTGAGCCCTCTTGCTGCAGCTCCTCTCCCTGCCCACAGTCCTGCTGCGTGCCCGTCTGCTGCAAGCCCGTCTGCTGCAGACCCTCCTCTGTGTCCCTGCTCTGCCGCCCCGTGTGCAGGCCCACCTGCTGCGTGCCCGCCTCCTCCTGCTGCGCCTCCTCCTGCCAGCCCAGCTGCTGCCGCCCGGCCTCCTGCGTGTCCCTGCTCTGCCGCCCCGCCTGCGTCCGCCCTGCCTGCTGCTGACCTGCTTGTCCTCCAGGGCCCTGGGCTCAGGCCCACCCTGCAGCCTCCTCCTCAGTCCACTCTGACCCCACCTGAGGTCTTGGAGCCTGAGCCCAGGCTCTTTCTGCCCCAGAACCACCCTGCCCTCAGGCTGTGCTGAGCCTCATGGCCCGGGGCTCCTGCATCGGCTCCCAGGTTTTCTGGTGTCTGTCTCTCCTGCGCCTCCTCCCCATGCCGCTGGTCGGAGGTTACTAGGTCCTGCCCAGGGCCGCGACCTCTCAGCGAACAAAGCCAGCACCGAGCATTCTCAGGTCTCCTTGCGAATCTGGGCAAGTCGTGGGATGAGCTCTGACGTGGCATGCCGCGGGCCACTTGGACTCTCTGGCCGTGACTTGTGCCCAGCGTAACTGTGGCATGTGCTGGCCACTGTCCCTCCCCACGTGCCCAGCTCTCCTGGTGTGGCTGTCCCCTGCCTGCAGAGGGAAGCCTGCCCACTTGAAGACCCCACAAGCATCCCGGACACCTGTGACAGTTAGGGACCCAGGGGCCACCTGGCCAGGTCCTGTGTACTGCGCTGTGCTCCCTGTCCCCTCCCTTGACTCTGGCCTGACTGCCGTGCTGAGGGCCCTTCTCCATCACTCCATGCGCCCCCGGCCAGTGCTCTGCACCCCTCTCTCCCCACCCCTGTCTTCTCTGCCCCCACTCAGTATCTTCTGAACAGCCATCTCTTATTAAATAAAATAAGCATTTCTCATTCAAGAAAGCGATCTTCTTTTGCTTTAAGTATATGTTGTTATGGTCCGTGTATGGTAACCTCACCAGCCGAACTCTCCAGGGTCCATTTCTGTTTCCTGCGTTGCTGCCACCTTTTGTCCCTGGTGTTTGCTTCCCTGTGTGCTGAGTTCTTTTGGGCTGAGGAATGGTCCTTGTCCCTGAAGGCATATGTGGCATCCCAGAGGCCACAGGTGAAGGGGCAGCTCCGCTCAGAGGGGGACCAGCTCCAGGGGACTTGATGTTCACCCAGATGATGGGAGTTTGGTCTGCAGAGCCAGACAAGGCGGGCTTGGGGGGCAGGATGCTCCCGTCTCGGGCTCAGCGCCAAGGCCACTTGCAGGCCCCATGGCGTGGGCTGGTGCCTGACTGTCCCTTCCTGAGTGGACAGCCCTCTGCGCCTTCAGCTTAGTGGGGGTCTCGGTAAGACCCCAGGTGGGGTGGAGCTCACTGTGATTTCGTCCCTTCCTCCTGCAAAGCTGTTCAATGCGGATTAAGTTTTGGGTCATCCATCGGCCTCGGGCCCAAGCCCCTCTGGACTTGGCTCAGGGCTGCTGCTTAGACCAGAGGCCTTGACCTGGGTCTGCAGGCTTGGATGAGAAGGGGAGAAGAGAACGACATCGTTGTTTGCGCTGACCTCCAGCTGTCCTCAATGGCTACGGCCACCACTGCCCGCACCGCTCTTGCCAGCGTGTCTGCTGTGCTCAGAGGCGGCGCTGCCTGGGATAAGATGACGACACGTGTAGTTAAACGCTGTCATGGCCGTGCTCACAGACTAAAGCAAGCGGTGACATTAGTGTATGAAGGAGTTTCCTTCACCCAGTGCCGCGGCTTGGAAGGGTCTGAGTATGTCCCCAAGGGCTCAGGGGTGGAGCCTGGTCCCCAGGAGGTGGACTTTGGGTGAATTACCCTGATGCCTGGCCTCTTGATACCAAGACATTGGATTAGGGTCTCAGCAGATGAATTTGGGGGACAGACAATACATCTTTGACAAACACTTGGTCATTTTACATATTTCTCTAAGTACCTTTTGGGAGGGACATCTCAGCGGAGCATTCTAAGCTCTGGCTGATGTGAAAACACGGTGCTGTTGTCTCCATTTGAGAAAGATTCATAATTTGAAAAGAAGCATCAACCTTCCCACACAGCAGCCCCAGCTCTGTGTCCCGCCGTGCTGTCCTGTGGGCGATGGGTCTGTGGCGGGTCGATGTTGGTACCTGCCCAGGTGCACTGTGTCTCCCTGCTGACCGCAGGACTGCTGTCCTGTTCTAATAGAAACCCTAACCAATGTCGTCCAGTGAGACTCTGAGGACCCAACTCTCTCTCAAGTCATCAGATCCTTCCAGTCCAGATGCACATGTATCTGTCTATCGCAGAAGAGCTGCCCTAATTATTTCTTTGATTATTGTTTTAGTCCTAATTGTGCTTTCTCTTTGTCACGACTAAATAAGCATGTTTGATCTCAGCTCTGCAAGCTCCTGTTTATTATCTTTCTCTCGTCACACTGGTCAGTTTCACCCCTGCCTCTGTGTTTTGGAGGAACTACCCCAGTTTTTCCTTAATACCACTGCACTGAGGTGCTCTGTGGTGCTAATTTAGGTCCTTCCCATCTCCATTGGAAGAAAACAAATATTTTAATACCAATGAAGAGACTTCATGAATGTAGCAAGTATTATAACTTGAAGACTTACAACAATCTTTTCCTTTTTTATACAATTTTATTGATACATTGTAATTATACAACATGGTGAGATTCCAAATGATACATTCAAATACACACACATCAGGTGATGAATTTCCTTCTGGATCTCACCCCGCCGCCCTCCTCCCTCTGTCCCTGCAGTGACGTTGGTGGTGACACCTTAACAGGAGCATGACATTATTTGGTCTGTTCCCTTCCTCGGCCTCCTTTACCTTCGGCATCCGTCCCCGCCCCTCCACTGCTCTGCTGGTCTCTCCTCTTATCTGAAGCCCCTTTTCTTTCCTATTTTCTCTCTAGCTTCCGCATGTGAGAGGAACATGCAACCCGTGCTTTTCTGGGACTGGCCCATCTCACTAGCCTATGATTCAAGTTCCACCCATTTCCCTGCAAATGACATATTTTGCTCTTCTTCACGGCTGTGTAATCTTCCGATGGAGATTCTTCAATCCAGCGGGTTAGGGTTGATTTCCTGGGCCACTTGCTGGCCTCGGTTCTGCCTCTGGTCGCTGTGTAACAGGAGCAGGTTGCTCAACCTCTCTATGCCAGGCTTCCTAGTCTGTCCATAGTGACTTCATCGAGGAGGTGATGTGAGACTGAGGTATGGGTGTGGAGTGCTCAGAACTCTGCGTGCAGAACACAAGCTCGGTGCCCGTCACACGGCATCAGAATGGCTGTCGTGAGCGACTTCTGAGGCTGCTGGCACTGCACTGGAGTGCGCCCATCATGATGTTCTGGGCACAGGCCCAGGATGAGCGGCCTCCAGGCTCTCCACGCAGCCTCCTCCAGCCTGCAGCCCCTCCCCTCCTCAGTCCAGGACCCGCCTCACCCAGGACAAGTGACCATGGGCTCCTGGGGACGCTGCTAAAGGTTGGGAATGTCAGGTGTGCTACAGTCCCCAATCCGGCCCAGGACCAGGCCTGAGACCCTTCATCTCCCTCTCAGGCGGGGGTGGAGCTTTCTGGTCCTCCCTGCCCTCCCAGCATCAGATCAGGAGCCCAGAGCCCACAGGAAGGGCAGCCGCCACCAGGAATTCCCCCAAACAGGCAGAGTCATCCCATCTCTCCTGGTCTCAGGCCAGGCTGGGCCTCCCCAGAGGAGCTGCTGTGCACAGAGGCCAGGAGAGCACTAACGTGTCCCTGGGACCCACAGCCAACACCAGGCGCCCTGCCAGATGACCCGCCAGGTGGGGGTGCAGGGACAGCACAGGAGGCAGCGCCTGACCACAGGTGTCCTGAGGGGCAGACTCAGGCCAGGGCGGCCGGCCCAGCACCAGGAGTTTTATGAGCTGAGCGCTAATGAGGAGCAAACAGCAACAAGGAAGGGGAAGGGCGCTGCCCAGCCTGCTGCTGGGGAAAACACACCTGGAGGGGTATAAATCCAGTAGCCAGGGCACCTCACACACACACTCACACTCACTCACACACACACCCTCCTCCCACCCACATAGCCCACATGGCCGCCTCCACCATGTCCGTCTGCTCCACCGACTCCTGGCAGGTGGATGACTGCCCAGAGAGCTGCTGCGAGCCCCCCTGCTGCGCCCCGGCCCCCTGCATCAGCCTCGTCTGCACCCCAGTGAGCTGCGAGTCCAGCCCCTGCTGCCAGTCAGTCTGCACCAGCTCCTGCACGCCCTCGTGCTGCCAGCAGTCTAGCTGCCAGCCGGCTTGCTGCAGCTGCTCCCCGTGCCAGCAGTCCTGCTGCGTGCCCGTCTGCTGCAAGCCTGTTTGCTGTGTGCCCGTCTGCTGCAGGCCTGTCTGCTGCAGGCCGGTCTGCTGTGTGCCCGTCTGCTCTGGGTCCTCCTGCTGCCAGCAGTCTAGCTGCCAGTCTGATTGCTGCAGCTCCTCCCCCTGCCCGCAGTCCTGCTGTGTTCCAGTCTGTTGCAAGCCTGTCTGCTGCAGACCCTCCTCCTCCGTGTCCCTGCTCTGCCGCCCCGTGTGCAGGCCCGCCTGCTACGTGCCCGCCTCCTCCTGCTGCGCCTCCTCCTGCCAGCCCAGCTGCTGCCGCCCGGCCTCCTGCGTGTCCCTGCTCTGCCGCCCCGCGTGCGCCCGCCCTGCCTGCTGCTGACCTGCTTGTCCTCCAGGGCCCTGGGCTCAGGCCCACCCTGCAGCCTCCTCCTCAGTCCACTCTGACCCCACCTGAGGTCTTGGAGCCTGAGCCCAGCCGGGTCTCTTTCTGCCCCAGGACCACCCTATCCTCAGGCTGTCTGTGTCTTCCAAGACCTGGGGCTCCTGGGCCGGCTCCCGGGTCTTCTGGTGTCTGTCTCTCCTGCGCCCTCCTCCCCATGCCGCTGGTCGGAGGTTACTAGGTCCTGCCCAGGGCAGCAACCTCTCAGTGAACAAAGCCAGCACCACGCGCTCTAAGGTCTTCTTGCAAATCTGGACAAGCCGTGGGACGAGCTCTGATGTGGCATGGCGCGGGCCGCTTGGTCTCTGGCTCTGACCTATGTCCAGCGTAACCATGAAATGAGCAGGTGTCCCTCCCCACGTGTCCAGCTCTCCTGGTGTGGCTGTCCCCTGCCAGCAGAGGGATGCCGGCCCACCTGGAGACCCCCATGAGCATCCTGGCCACCTGTGCCGGTTAGGGACAGAGGGGCCACCCAAGAGCAAGGTGCTCTCTTGCTCTCTGCTCCCTGTCTCCTCCCGTGGCCCTGGGCTGAGCTGTCCTGCTGAGGGCCCTTCTCTGAGAACTCAGCGCACCCCCAGGCCAGCGCTCCTGCACCCCTCTCACCCTACCGTTGTCTTCTCTGCCCCCACTGTGTATCTTCTAAATAGCCATCTCCTATTAAATAAAATAAAGATCTCTTATTCTAGAAGCCGATCTTCTATTGCTTTAAGTATATGTTGTTATGGTCCGTGTATGGTAACTTCACCATCTGAACTCTCCAGGGTCCACTTCTGTCCTGCGGTGCTGCCAGCTCTGGCTTGATTTCTGCTTCCCTGTGTGCTGAGTTCTTTCGGGCTGAGGAATGGTCCTTGTCCCTGAGGGCGTATCTGGCATCCTGGAGGCCGCGGGTGAAGGGGCAGCTCCGCTCAGAGGGGGACCAGCTCCAGGGGACTCGATGTTCACCGAGATGATGGGAGTTTGGTCTGCAGAGCCAGGGGAGGCGGGCTTGGGGGGCAGGATGCCCCCTCCTCAGGCTCAGCGCCAAGGCCACCTGCAGGCCCCACGGCGTGGGCTGGTGCCCGGCTGGCCCTTCCTGAGTGGACAGCCCTCTGCGCCTTCAGCTTAGTGGGGGTCTCCATAAGACCCTATGTGGGGTGGAGCTCCCCTTGATTTCTGTCCCTTCCTCCTGCAAAGCTGTTCAATGGTGGATTAAGTGTGCGGGTCAGCCATCGGCCTCGGGCCCAAGCCCCACTGGACTTGGCTCAGGGCTGCTGCTTAGACCAGAGGCCTTGACCTGGGTCTGCAGGCTTGGATGAGATGGGGAGAAGAGAACGACATCGTTGTTTGCGCTGACCTCCAGCTGTCCTCAATGGCTACGGCCACCACTGCCCGCACCGCTCTTGCCAGTGTGTCTGCTGTGCTCAGAGGAGCGCTGCCCGGGATAAGATGACGACACGTGTAGTCAAACGCTGTCATGGCCGTGCTCACAGACTAAAGCAAGCGGTGACATTAGTGTATGATGGAGTTTCCTTCACCCAGTGCCGCAGCTTGGAAGGGTCTGAGTATGTCCCCAAGGGCTCAGGGGTGGAGCCTGGTCCCCAGGAGGTGGACTTTGGGTGAATTATCCTGATGCCTGGCCTCTTGATACCAAGACATTGGATTAGGGTTTCAGCAGATGAATTTGGGGGGCAGACAATACATCTTTGACCAACACTTGGTCATTTTACATATTTCTCTAAGTTCCTTTTGGGAGGGACATCTCAGTGGAGCTTTCTAAGCTCTTGCTGATGTGAAAACACGGTGCTGTTGTCTCCATTTGAGAAAGATTCATAATATGAGAAGAACATCGACTTTCCCACGCAGCAGCCCCAGCTCCGTGTCCCACTGTGCTGTCTCGGTGTCCTGCAGACGAGGGTTCTGTGATGGGTGGATGTTGGTTGGTGCCCAGGTGCACCGTGTCTCCCTGCTGGCTGCAGGACTGCTGTCCTGTTCTAATAGAAACCCTCACCAATGCCATCCAGCGAGACTCTGAGGACCCGACTCTCTCGAGAGTCACCAAGTCCTTCCAGTTCAGATGCACACGTGTCTGTGTATCGCAGAAGAGCTGCCCTAATTATTTCTTTGATAATACGTTGGTGCTAATTGTGCTTTCTCTCTCTCTCTCATGACTAAATTAGCATGTTTGGTCCCAGCTCCACAAGCTGTTTATTATCTTTTCTCTGGTCACACTGGTCAGTGTCACCCCTGACTGTGTGTTTTGGAGAAACTACCCCATTTTTACCTTAACATCACTGCACTGAGGTGCTCTGTGGAGCTAATTTAGGTCCTTACCAGTGAAGAGACCTCATGAATGTAGCAAGTATTATAACTCAAACACTTACAACAATCTATTCTTTTTTGTACAATTTTGTTGGTACATTGCAATTATACAACGTGGTGAGATTCCAAGGGATACATTCAAGTACGCGCACATCACTTGGTAATTTGCCTTCTGGATCTCACCCCGCTGCCTCCTGCCTCTGTCCCTGCAGTGATGTTGGTGGTGACACCTTAACAGGAGCATGACATTATTTGGTCTGTTCTCTTCCTCGGCCTCCTTTTCCCTCAGCCTCCGTCCCCGCCCCTCCACTGCTCTGCTGGTCTCTCCTCTTATCTGAAGCCCCTTTTCTTTCCTCTTTTCTCTCTAGCTTCCGCATGTGAGAGGAACATGCAGCCCGTGCTTTTCTGGGACTGGCCCATCTCACTCAGCCTATGATTCAAGTTCCACCCATTTCCCTGCAAATGACATATTTTGCTCTTCTTCACGGCTGTGTAATCTTCCGATGGAGATTCTTTAATCCAGCAGGTTAGGGTTGATTTCCTGGGCCACTTGCTGGCCTCGGTTCTGCCTCTCATCGCTGTGTAACGGGAGCAGGTTGCTCAGTCCCTCTGTGCCGGGCTTCCTCATCTGTCCATAGTGACTTCATCGAGGAGGTGATGTGAGACTGAGGTATGGGTGTGGAGTGCTCAGAACTCTGCCTGCAGAACACGAGCTCCGTGCCCGCCACACGGCGACAGCATGGCTGTCTGAATGACTTTTTTTGTGTGTGTGTGGTACTGGGGATTGAACCCAGGGTCATTCTACCTCCTAGCTACATGCCCAGCCCTATTTTTTGTTCTTTATTTTGGAACAGGGTCTCACTAAGTTGCGGAGGGCCTCACTAAGTAGCTGAGGCTGGCCGCAACCAAGATCATCCGGTCTCAGCCTCCCAAGTACTGGGATTACAAGCGAGCGCCATCACACCCGGCGTGAACGACTTCTAAGGTTGCTGGCATTGCACTGGAGTGCGCCCATCCTGATGTTCTGTTGGGTCCGGGACCACACCTCCCTGTGGGCCTCTAGGGAAAGCAAGTGCCCCCGAGCGTCCCTGTGACTCTCTTCCTGTTGCTCACACACCTGGCTGGCCACAAAGCACTGAGAGGAACCTATGCCTGGAGTGGCAGCGGGTGCTGAGGGTCTCTTGTGCTTAGTGGAATTAGATCAAGACCGCTGATCTAAGCAGGTGCACAGGTGCAACAGCCCTGCGCCCCCCGGACACCATTGTGCCTAATGTACCCGGACATGGGGCATGTGCTCTTCAGCAGAGCTCCCTAACTGTCCCGGCTTTGCCAGTGTCTGCCCTGCTTCTCACGTGTGTTGTTCCGGGTCTGTGACATCGAGGCGTCTTCTCCCGCTGTCCTCGCACTTTGGTGTGTGCGAGAGAATCTCATCACAGCCCCTCC
>PVJS01022281.1:8931-30778 GCA_004027185.1 Glis glis
GGGAGGCCCTCCGCAACTTAGTGAGACCCTGTTTCAAAATAAAGAATAAAAAATAGGACTGGGGGTGTAGCTCCAAGGTAGAATGCCCCGGGTTCCATCCCCAGTACCGCAAAAAAAAAAAAAAAAAAAAGAATGGTGAGCTCTGTGGTATTTGAACTCACCCTATTCCCACCACCTGCTGGAGCTCAACCACACTTGCAGAAATAGCTCCATAGTGAATAAGAAAATAACAAAGCCGGGCGTGGTGGCGCACCCTTGTAATCCCAGTACTTGGGAGGCTGAGACCAGAGGATCCTGGTTCGCAACCAGCCTCGGCTACTTAGTGAGGCCCTCTGCAACTTAATGAGACCCTGTTTCAAAATAAAGAATAAAAAAAAAAACAGGGCTGGAGGTGTAGCTCAGAGGTAGAATGCCCCTGGGTTCAAACCCTGGTACCTCAAAAAAAAAAAAAAAGAAAAGAATGATAAAAGGCAGCCCATCAGATACTGGGGAGAGCAGAATAGGTTTGGAGCTCCTGAAAAGCACCATTCTGAGAGACCAGCATCATTTGACCTGTCTGGCCCCTCCTTAGAAATCCCCATTTGCAGGAATTGCCTCTATTTAGTCAGACTCAGAGTTTTCTCAGTGTAAACAATTTTTCCTCAAGGGCATATTAAAGTCCGTAAAATCAGACTATATAGAATTTTTCAGGGAAATCGCTATACTAGTTTCTGTTGTTTCCATTCTAAATTATCCTAAACTTTGTAGCTTAAACAATACACACTTATCTTGAAGTTTTATAGGTCGGAAACCTAACAAAGTCTTGTTAGGTTAGAATCAAGGTGGGAGCAGAATTGAATTATTTCCTGGAGTTTCTTTTTTTTTTTTTTTTTGCGGTACCGGGAATTGAACGCAGGGGCGTTCTACCTCCGCGCTACGCCCCCGGCCCTATTTTTTTATGCTTTATTTTGAAACCGGGTCTCACGAAGTTGCGGAGGGCCTCACTAAGGAGAGAGAGAGAGAGAGAGAGAGAGAGACAGGGAGAGAGAGAGAGCGAGAGGTGAGGCTGGCCGCGAACCTGGATCCTCCGGTCTCCGCCTCCCAAAGTACTGGGATTACAAGCGTGCGCCACCACGCTCGGCATTTTCTGGAGTTTCTAGAGGAAAACCTGTTTCCTCAACCTTTCTACCTTCTAGAAGCCATTTGCATTCCTTGGCTTGTGTGCTCTTCCTTCATCTTCAAAACCAACATGTGGGAGTGCTGTAAAGAGACATATCACTCTGACAGTCTGCCTCCCCTTTTGACTATTAATGACCCTTGTGATTGCATAGCATCTATCCAGATAATCAGAGATAATCTACTTTAACCCTGATTCCTACTTTAAGGCCAACTGATTAACAATATTAATTCCATCTGTGACCTTAATTTTTTTTTTTTTGGTACTAGGGATTGAACCCAGGGACATTCTACCTCTGAGTTACACCCCCTGCTCTATTTTATTTTTCATTTTGAAACAGGGGTCTCACTGGAGTTGCTGAGGGTCTCAAAGTTGCTGAGGCTGGCCTTGAACCCACAATCCTTGAACCAGTGATTATAGGCATACATCACCACACCTGACCTTAATTCCTTTTAATATGTAACCTAACATATTAACAGGTTCCAGGATTAGGATACTAATATTCTCACTAATAACTAAATAAATAGAAAATAGTAACAAAAGCCAGCAGCAACAATAACAATAAATACCATGTATACAGGGGATATGATTTTGGGAATTGCCACGTTATATTATTTAAAATGTCTGCTTTTGCAGGGTGTGGTGGCACACGGTTGTAATTCCAGTACTTGGGAGGCTGAGATAGGAGGATTGCAGGTTTGCAGCCAGCCTCAGATACTTAGTGAGGCTCTCTGCAACTTAGTGAGACCCTGTTTCAAAATAAAGAATAAAAAATTCTACCTTGGAGGTAGAATGCCCCTGGGTTCAAACCCTAGTACTACAAAAAACAAACTAACTAACCAAAAGAACAAACAAAACATAAAATGTCTGCTGTCTACTTTTCAATAATAACAAAAATAAGATATATAAAGGAATAAAACAGCCTGGACCATATACAGAAAAAGAACAGAAACTGTCCATGAGGAAGCCTATAGATTGTACTTCTCAGACAAATACTTTAAATCGGCTAATTTAAATATGTTCTAAGAATTACGGAAACCATGTCTAAAGAACTCAATGAGAGTAGAAGAATGGTGTCTCACTAAACATGGAGTATGAACTAAGAGATAGGTCATTTTTTTTAAAAGACCAAATACAATTGAAGTTAAGAATTGAAATTGGTCAAAAGACACTGGTTCCCCAAGTCCCAATTCTGGCCAGTCATAAAAGAGGAGATGAGGAACCTCAATAAGGTTTAAAAGCCCACCTCTCAAGAGCTTTGGTAATTACTCTCTTTCAGGGACATGTCCCCTCCCATGTAGGGAGGATTTGCTTTTGCCTTCTATCTTTCCTTGACTTAAAATAAACTTTCTTTTTTTTTGCGGTACTGGGGATTGAACCCAGAAGCATTCTACCTCCAAGCTACACCCCCAGCCCTATTTTTTATTCTTTATTTTGAAACAGGGTCTCACTAAGTTGCAGAGGGCCTCACTAAGTAGCTGAGGCTGGCCGTGAACCCGGATCCTCCAGTCTCAGCCTCCTAAGTACTGGGATTACAAGTGTGCACCACCATGCCTGGCCCTTAAAATAAACTTCCATATTTCTAAAAAATAATAAATAAATAAATAAATAAATAAATAAATAAATGAAGGCCAAATAGAAATTCTGGGTTCAATAGTATATTTGAGTTGGAAGAAGGCACAATCAGTGAATTTGATGATTGGTCAATTGAGATCATGCAGTTTCAGAAGCACCAAGAAAAAAGAATAAAGAAAAGTAAACAGATATTCTGAGAGTTGGGATACCATCAAGTATAATGTAGGTTATGGAGAAGAGGAGAGACACAAAAGCATGGAAAGAATAAAGAAATAATGGTTGAAGCCGGGCGTGGTGGCGCACACTTGTAATCCCAGTACTTGGGAGGCGGAGACTGGAGGATCCGGGTTCGGCAAACTAAAGGGAGATTTTCTTTTCTTTTTTTTTTTTTGCGGTACCGGGGATTTAACCCAGGGGTGTTCTACCTCCGTGCTACACCCCCGGCCCTATTTTTTATACTTTATTTTGAAACTGGGTCTCACGAAGTTGCGGAGGGCCTCACTAAGTAGAGAGAGAGAGAGAGAAAGAGAGACAGGGAGAGCGAGAGCTGAGGCTGGCCGGGAACCCGGATCCTCCGGTCTCCACCTCCCAAAGTACTGGGATTACAAGCGTGCGCCACCACGCCTGGCCTTAAAGGGAGATTTTCAAGCTGAAATGAAGCAATAACTAATACTTATGAAGAAATAACACCGACAGGGGTAACTGTATATGTACATATAAAAGACAATAAAATTATATATTTTTTCTCTTACTGATTTAAAAGACAATAGCATAAATCAATAATTATAAATTCGTGGCAATGGACAGATGATGAAAAAAGATGCAACTCAGTGAGATCCTCAGCCACTTAGTGATACTCTGTTTCAAAATAAAAAATAAAAAGTGCTGGGAGTGTAGCTTGGAGGTAGAACCCCTCTGAGTTAAATCCCTAGCACACACTTCACCCCCGGCCCCAACAACAACAAAAAAAAGATACCAGAATTTTGGAATTAGTGGTAATTACTCACCTGTGTAAATTTATTAAAAACCACTGAACTGTATATCCCCAAAGAGTGAATTTTCTAGTCCATGAACTATATCTGTTATACATATGTATATGATAGCAAGCTCAGAATTTTAAATGCTAAATTCAAGAAATAAAGAATCAAGGTGCTTTCATAATTGACCTATGAAAATTTCTTATAAAAATCAGATAAAAAGTTTGGTTGGTTGGTCATTGTATTTCAACATAATTTTAAGTGATAGCCTGAAAGGGATTAAAAAAAGGGATTGAAAAAGGGATAAAAAAGCCAATTGCTTTTTCTAAGTCAAAGAATTAAAGACAAAAATTGTTACTTAGAGTTATTTAGAGGTTTCTTTGTCTTTCTTTTTCTAATAAAAGGCTTCCAGCCAGGTGTGGTGGCACACGCTTGTAATCCCAGTACTTGGGAGGCTGAGACAGGAGGATCACAGGTTCGTGGCTAGCCTCAGCTACTTAGTGAGGCCCTCTGCAGCTTAGTGAGACCTTGTTTCAAAATAAAGAATAAAAAAATAAGGCTGGGGTGTAGCTTGGAGGTAGAATGCCCCTGGGTTCAATCCCCGGGACCGAAAAAAAAAAAAAGGCTTTCATTAAGTCTTCTCAGCCAGCCTTATACAGTTGCAGGTAGCCACCATTTAAAACACATGCTTTGGAAATGTCAAGTAACTAACTGTCCAGTAACTAAAACAGGACAGCGGAGGAACAAAGGGACACTCTTTGGGTGGGCACGGTGACTACTAGCATAGGAGCAACAAGAAACGAGTGGCCTGGAAATCTACTGAATTCTTGAAAGGATTGTTGGCCAAAGAAATTACAACCCTGTCTACAAAAGACTGCGATGGTTTACTGATTCAAGTGCTAGACAGAGAGAGAATCCCAATGTATAAGAGAAGAGCCTGGTTTTTAAAGAAAAAGTAAATTCACTATGAATTCCATCATTTCCCTCTCACATTAAAAGGAATAGTTTTGAATTCAGGAGAATATTGCTCTAGACAGATCATTAGTAAGGTACCAACATCTTATGTTAACAATACGATGTCTGTCTTCTCCATGCAGGGGGGCAAATTCCATTCAATTTACAGTTTTGTTTTGGTTTTTTTCCTTCTTCCAAAAGCTGTATGTGCATATCATGCCAAAACCACAATACCTTCTTCTTGATACATCTTGAACCAGCTTCAGCTTATTTCCTTTAATCACTCAGAGCATGAACTGACTTTCAAATCCTGGTTAAATTTGATACATAACTTATCTAAAAGTGATTTTGGTGAGTTGATCCTCCCTATCCACAAAAACTATGAAATAGTGAGGAATAAATTCATCTATCCCGTACCCCCCCAAAACAGTAGAGTCCTAAACTGAACTTATCCACTAAAAAAGAAAAAAAAATGTTTACTACAACATTCCCAAGTCTTCTGTAGGCCACAAGTGAGCTATGAAACAAAACACAGTAATGATAGAGAAACCTTTTTTTGAGTGGGTGTTAGCAGATGTTAGCCAAGCAAATACTTTAAAAAAATAAAATATAAATAAGGGGTGCTCTACTAATGCTTTTACCAGACAACTAATACAGACCCAAGAGGGTTCCTGGCCAACAGTAAAGGCAGCGGGGCTTTAGATAGATTTGTTAAAATGGTGCAGTGAGACGGGCCAGGAGCCAAACATGTGTTTTGCCTAAACAGTCTTTATGCTACCATTTACAGATGCTGAAAGGGAGCCAGGCACCAGGCTAAGTTTTTCATGTGTAGTCTTTCATTTAATTCTCAAACAACCCCCATGACTATGAGGTATTATCGTCGTCTTTCAAGTTGTACAGATGAGGACTCTAAGTTTTTAGAATGTTAACATCTAGGCTCAACCTCTTGCAGGCATAAATAGACAAGGTAGGAACCAAATTTGAAGCCCGTCCTTTTAACTACAACATTCTATTTCTTCTGGGTGCTTCACCTTGGTAGATTTTCCCCCTGTAGGAAATAATTATGTGCAGATGACATGAATGCTTGAGCTATTAGACCCCAAATAATCATTTGTTTATGGAAACATCTGTTTCATTTGGCAAATATTTGAAGTTTAGATATAATTTCATAGTTTGGTTTCGAGAATAAAACTTCCAGAATTATGAAACTCTGATGATCAAAAAAAGACCACCTACTGAGGGCTCCTGCCTTTTATAATGGACAGAACGCCTCTCTGGAAAGTTCCATGAGAGCGTTTCTCTTCTCATGATCCTGACTTGGTCTCCTAGTCCAGGAGACCATGCACCCTTGCTTCAGCTCTTGGAAACATTTCCCCCCATGACTGAGAAGAATGGACGTATCTAAGATCTTTTTATAGTAAAGGAAAATATTAAACACTTGGAATGCTGAGTATTTTAGGATTGAACATTTTTGGACGACTGCTGTAGTAAATGCCTATTTGCTGAATGTGTAATATTTGATAAATGTCTAATCCCATCAATAGAGACCGGCATTAAAGCAAATACCAACTTCAAAAGTTAACTAGAGGGTGGATTAAATAAATTAATAGCTGAAGTAAATTTAGTGATGATTGCCTCAGAATAGATTTGTCAATGCCTCTCTTAACAAACAGCACCAGTACTGGGTACAATACTTTGGAAACATTCACAGACGAAGAATGTACAGGGCTAGCTTTGTTCTTGTTCCTCATACTATAACTTCTATCACTGATTTCTAAGATTGATTAGCCTTTTTATGAAACTGAATTAGCATGTCTAGAGTAACTGAAGAAATCCAGATCCAAATAATACTCCAACAACATTTTTTTTTTTTTGCGGTACCGGGGATTGAACCCAGGGGCGTTTTACCTCCGAGCTACACTCCCGGCCCTATTTTTTTTTATACTTTATTTTGAAACCGGGTCTCACAAAGTTGTGGAGGGCCTCACTAAGAAGCTGAGGCTGGCCACGAACCCGGATCCTCAGTCTCCACTTTCCAAGTACTGGGATTACAAATGTGCACCACCACGCCCGGCGCAAACTCCAGTATTTTAATGTGTGCTGTCCTTACATGACTCTTTTCACACCTTACTTTTAGAAAGTTTTTCATATTAATTGACTTGTCCTTTTTAAAGTTTTTCATTAACCAATCTCTTAGAAATTCCTACACATTTGAACATCTTCAGTTACCACTGAAGTTATGAGTGCCGGTATTGAAGAGGGCAGAGTTCACTCTGGAGCATCATGAAGCTAATATGACATTGGTGCCATTAGTACCAAGACAAGAGGCCAGCTTTCTGCCCCAATTCCAGTCATACACAGAACCAACTACTTCCTCCAGGTTGACTGTGATTAGTATTAGATTAAAAGTTCACTTCACCACTTACTCTCCTTCAGGGAGTTGTGGACTGTTACCCAGATCAATTAAGATCAGCTTGGATGAAATGTCTGCAGCTACTACCATATTTTATTTTTATTCTGTGATTTGTATAAAATATTGTTTTATATTCTCCATCTGACTTGGCAATTTTTAATAAGCCTCTGCCATGACTAACCTTCTGTTTCTCTTTTCACATTGACCCAGATGTTTTTCCAGCTGTTCCCCTTCTCTTTGATGATTTTCCATGTAGATGCTCACCCTAAGTCCAACTCCCGACAATTGACGTTTTGTCAGGTTTATAGACGTGTGCTTTCTGAGGTATCAGTTCTGCTTTTCCTCTCCTGTTTTTGATCTTTATTTGATGGATATCTGATTTTTTTTCATGGACTCTGGTTTTCAGTCATTCTTGACCACATTGTCAATCTCTAAACCAGTCTTTAGTGTGTGGCCCAATATTTCTCCAATTCGTGATGCACAGACCACTGATGTCAGAAATGTTTCAGAAGATCTGGGACTGGGCAGGAGCAGGAGAGGCTGTATGTTGACTATGCAAGGAGGAGAGAAGGAGCCTTAGGGTAGGGAAGTAGTAGACAGGAGAGACAGCCCCCCCCCCCCAGCACACACTTAGATGGAAGTAGAGTCTCAGTAGATTCTAGAGGCAACTGTTGAAGAGTGCTAGAAAGACAGAGATGGTCTTATGAGAAACAAGATATACTCAAGGCAACTTAAGGGACAGCAGAGTCAGCCTGTCCTCAACCCCCCAAGCATAGTTAACCAATTCCAAAATGGTCACATTTAGATACTGTTCTTTGAATTAATTACTCAGTAAAGAATAAAAGCCCTCTAAGGAACATGGTGTATATGTGTAAACATCCTTAAGTTAGGCGTTCATATTTAGGGACATGGGGAAAAATAAATTGATTTATTAGAAACACTTAAGGAATTGATGATTTGAATCTTTTAACTGGATGATTTAAATAAAAGTATGAAAAGAAGCTAATTAGAAGAATTTAATATCCAATTGAAATTTTTTGATATTTTGTTTGTTTCATTTTTTTAACTTCCTACCATGTACCTGGAATTAACTTAGATGCTGGGACATTATTCTAGGTTTAACTCTTTGGTAAATGTGTAATGAATATATGAATAAATGAATGAATGAATGAATGAATGAATGACTAAAGGAATAAAAGGTTGAATGAGCAATGTCATAAGTTAGAGAAAGTGAATAATGTATATATGGAGATCTTGGCTAGCTCTCTCCAAATACCCTGGCTGAATTAGGAAAGCCCGGGCCTCCAATTCTTGACCTTCTCTGGTGAGCCTCTAGAGATACAGTCTTAGAGTCAAGGTCCTGTAGTCTTTCAAGTTCACTGTGAAGCTGCAATACTGACATCATGCTCCGCGGCCACCCAGACTTTTTATTAAAAGCGTATAGGAGAGCCTGAGCCAAGGATAGCTGCTAGTCACAAAATACCTATTACAAGCAGGCAAGAAAATTACAGACAAGACTAAGGTCCAATCCTGCAACTTCTGTCTTCTTCAAAAAATTTTTTTTCTGTAGAAAATAATCAGTTAAAAGAATACAGGTAATTTAAAACACAGAGTCTGTATTTATATAAGGGCTCCTGCACATCCTTTTTGGCAACTTGAAAACTGAAGATCGTACTATGAGCAATTATAAACACAGTAAACCATTTAGCTTTTTTTTTCCATGCAGGCTAAAATAAACACTTGTTTCTTTTATATTATAATTCAATAAAAGTGAGACCATGATGATAAAAAATGGCATAAAAATACTCAATACTCTTTGTTGAGATGTGGAAATGACATTACCATGCACAAGCAATTGAGTGTTCTGTTGGGCTTCTCCAGCCGCATTGGTAGCCACACATGTGTATCTGCCAGCATCTTCCAACAGGGCTTTGGCAATTTGTAGGACTCGGCCAGAGGACTGTATCTAATTGGGAGCAGAAAGCATAGCAGCATTTGTGCTTGGATTGAAAAACATTTGCTGAGATAGAAAAAAATCCATTCAATTTATAATATCTAATTATATCTTCATGCCAATATCTTAATTACCTCTTGATAGGCTAGAGCCAGATCACTTCATTATGCTTAAGAAAACAGGCTAATTTGATTTTAAAGCTTATTCTTATTCATTGGAAAGTACAAAATGAAATAACCCAAGGCTAGCCTGCTGGTATAGTCATAAAAGTCCACTGCATAAAAAAAGACTTTCACGCTCAACTATGATATGATGAAAATGTAAGCTATTTGAAAAGACGTGGCCACATTTATATAACACTTCATAAATAGTTTTAATACAATACAATCTTTTTTGAATAAATTGTCACAGGGGCCAGAAAAACAATAAAAATATAAAATATGAATAATAGGAATGCAGTTAAACTCTTTCTGACCATTTTTTCCTTATTTTCCTCCTAAAACCATTGCAACTAGCCTCCATAATTTTGAAACTGGTGATTCAGAGATTAATTCTTTGAAACTGATTATTCCAAGGTCACCAGTAATCCAATCACATTATCCAGTAGCCTACATTGTGAATGCAAACTATCTCAAACCATCTACAACATTTAGTATCTTTGACTGCACACTCCTTCAAACTCCATCTTCTCTGGATGTTAACAATACAGCATTCCCTCAGTTCTTATTCTCCACCTTTCTTAGATTACATAATCTGTTTCCTCTTTCTGTCTCCTAAGCAGGAAAATTTAGCTGTCTGGTAGTTTTAATCCAAACCCCTGGCATCAATGAAAATCCTATACAGATTTCTAAATTGATGTCTCTCCTGAATTCTGCATTGACAGTTCTAGCTATCTGTTGGACAGGTTAGTATATGAAGTTTAACTGATCCAGAACTCAAGCTCATACATTTTTTCCTTTATCTCTAAAACCTACTTCTCATTGCACTTTCCCAGTCTTGCTTAGTGGCACACACTATTTTTTCCAGTCATCTACAATTTGGAGCCCACTGTGACTCCTATTAATTATACCACTGCATGCTCTTCGGATCCTGTTTTCCATTTCCACAGTCACTGTGGGATCAGAATGGCTTCCTCACTGATGTTTCAGTGCCTCCAACCACCCCAGCTTTTATTCTATCCTGCACGCTGTTGCCAGAATAATTTGTTCAAAATGGAAATTTGATCCCTTAACAGTCCCCGTTCCAACCTCATTCATGGCTCCCTAACCTTGCCCAGAATGAAATCTGAACTCGGCATAGCTCTCCAGGCTTCCCACATTCTGACCCCACATGATCTCTCCAAACGGCCATGTAAATTCCCGCTTAACCTATTTTCCAGCCCTACTGCGCTGAACGTGTTGAACAACCCATTTGTATATTTATATTCACCTCTGGAATATTGCACACGGTCTTTAAATTCAATCATCTCCTAAGACTCTGAACAAGGCTGATCCTCACTCCTTTTTCTTCTTACTCTTTATTCTCCCCTTGAATTAAGTCATCTGTCCCATGATTTCAGATATCATCAATGTCCCATTGTCTGCAGCCAGACCTTGCTGTTGAGTTCCAATACCACAGATTCAATGATCTACTGACATCTCCACTAGTTTATCTCAAAGTCACCTCATCCCCAAAAAAGTCTGAAACTCAAATCACAGTTCCCCTTCAAAGTTGTCCTCTTCTAGAGTCTTCTTCCATGTCATTGGATGGCAATGCTACCCATGCAGTTATGTAGGTTAGATTCCTAGGAATCTTCTCTGACATATCACTCTCCCTTACCTTCCATAAACATCCCCCTGATGATTTGACTACTAAATTATTATCAAACCTATCTCCTAACTATCCTCATCTCCATGGCTGCCATGTGAGTCCAGATTTCTGTCTCTGTCTCTTAGACAAAGACAAATAGGTCCTAAGTAGTTCTACGGAGCTACTCTTAGCTCTTCCAATTTATTCTTCGTAAGACACCATTGTTTTGACAGCTAATACAAGCATAAACCAAAATAATAAAAATACTGACTATGGTGTTAAAATCTGTATTATTGTTAAGGTTATAACCACCATAGTGCTCTGCATAGCGATGTTTTGGTGAATGACAGACAAAATATAGGATGATATACACCGTAAATCTAGGTATATACTGGGCTATACCATCTTGGTTTGTATAACTACGGACTATGATATGTATATAATGATATTATTGCCCAAGGATGCATTTTTTGTTGCTGCTGCTTGTGGTACTGGGGATTGAACTCAGGGGCATTCTACCTCTGAGTTACATCCCCTGCCCTATTTTATTTTTTATTTTAAAACAGGGTTTAACTAAGTTGTGGGGGGGCCTTGACAATGATGTGTGTATAATGATAAGATTGTCTCTGGATGCGTTTCTCAGAATGTATCCCTTCATTTTTAAGCAATGCATGCCTATACTTAGAATGGATCTTCATATCACTTTCCTCTTAAAGCTCATCAAAGGCCTCCCTCATTGCCTTAAAGTCAAAATAAGATCATTAGCTTATGTAAGTGCTTCACCAGCTCTCAGCCTCCTCCAGTCCCACATCTCCTTTGCCTCTCCTGCCCACTGGCCTGTTTTCCAATCCTCAAGAAGTGTCACCCTCTCCCTTACTTTATTTGCCCGTGTGCATCTTCTTTGCATTACTCAGTTATTTTCCATTAATTCACCCATTTAACTCCTATATATTCTTCAGGAATCTGCTCAAAGGCTTTCCTCATTGCATGTTCTTATGCCTCTCTATAATCTCTCTTAAAACCATTCATTACAATTTGCAATTCTCTTTTTGTAGGATTGCATGATAAATGCCTGTCTCCCAGATAAATAGTATTTACCTACACTATGTTTGAAGATCACAAACTGAATCTTTCACTAGCACAAAGGTGTGAGAATAGTTCTGTTGGATTTGGAAAAGGAAAAATAAATGAACAGAGATCTATTGCTTCTACTTGGAAAGAACTCATGACATCTCTCTTGTTAAAAACCTACTACCAGTACAATTCAAGCCCATGCTAGTCAGATAACTTGATTCTAGTAGCAAAGTCTATTTATGTCTATTTATTCTGATATCTAAATGCATCATTTAGATTATCCAGATTTGAATTCTGTCATCTGCTTATCTATCTTCCCACTAATTCAATAAATAGGTACTGAGACATAGTAATATACCAGAGACTATAATCAATATTATATGAAAAGAAGGATATGAAAGTAAATTTATTTACAGAGACCTTTTTGGAGCCCACAGACTAGTTTTTAAAAATGTTTTTCAATATTTATTTCACTTAGATTTATGCACATACAGCTTTATCTCAATCGTAGTCCCTGAAACATATTGGGGTACCTGGGCTTATTATAAATGAATATTATTCATCTATAAGACACCAGTGTTTTGACAGCTAAAACAAGCATAAACTAAAATAATAAAAATACCAATCACTGTGTTAAAATATGTATTCTTGTTGAGGTTATTTAATCTTTAATTCCATTTAAAAACACATACTGTTGTTATAAACGCCCTATAAAATCTGTCCCCCAAAAAATCTACAGTGAAGAAAGAACACTGCGATTGCTGCAGGAAGGTCGCTACGTCTTCTCCATTGGGCTCAGTGATACCTGTACGTACTTTGAGGTTTCCCTGGGCAGTGTTCACGGGCTGGCCATCTTTTAACCATGTAATGGATGGATGAGGAATGCCATTGGCAATGCACTGCAAGCTGATGGGCTTGTGCTTCACCACAGCTCTCTCGGGAAGGCCCGAGGACTTGATTGTTGGAGGAACTAGACGGAAGGAAGGGAGGGAGAGAAGCAGGAAACAAATGAAAACCCGTAATCAAGGAGGGCGTTAACCCCCTAAAATTAGAAATGAAAGACCTGAAACTAGAAGAGAGAAACATCCCTGTGGCAACAAACATGACGTGATTTCATCATGTGTTTTACATTAGTAATTTTAGATATTTGTTATCTCTTAACTGTGCATCTCTAATTCTCCAAACAATAAATCAAAAGTATGTATGGATAGTACAGTACGTGGCTTCCACCTTTTGCTGTGTTTTCCTAATCAATAATTATTCTCCTTTTCTCTAGAACTACATCATTAAATCAGGGTGGGATTCCAGCAGTAATTATTTATTTATTTATTTAATTTTTTATTTATTCATTTACTTTTTCTGGTGCTGGGGATTGAACCGAGGAGTATTCTACCTCCAAGTTATACCCCCAGTCCCTTAAATTTTTTTTTAAAAAAATCTGGAAATAGGGTCTCACTAAATCGCTGAGAGCTTCACCAAGTTGCTGAGGCGGGCTTCAAACCTGCAATTCTCCTGTCTCAGCCTCTCAAGTACTCACATGACAGGCATGAGCCACCACGCCCAACTCCAGCAGTATTTATACCCCACTCTGTCCCCAACACGGCTGATTGAACTTGGGATGGCAACTTGCTTTAACTTGGCCCTGTCACATTCTCTCTCTCAAGAATTGGAATTGAGAAAGAGAAACAGGATTGTCTGTATTCCAGCATCAGGGATGGGGGAGGGAGGGAGGGAGGGAGGGAGGGAGGGAAGGAAGGAAGGAAGGAAGGAAGGAAGGAAGGAAGGAAGGAAGGGTCAGGTGTGGTGGCAATAACTGTTATCCTAGCACTTGGGAGGCTAAAACAGGAGGATCACAGGTTGGAGGTCAGCTTCAGTTACTCAGCAAGGTCCTCAGCAACTTAGTGAGACCCCATTTTAAAATAAAAAATAAGATAGGGCTGGGCGTGTAGCTCAGAGGTAGAATGTCCCTGGGTACAATCCCCAACACCACACAAAGAAAGAAATGAAGGAAAGATGGAAGGAAGGAAGGAAGGAAGGAAGGAAGGAAGGAAGGAAGGGAGGGAGGGAGGGAGGGAGGGAGGGAGGGAAGGGAGGGCCTGGTGGCACATGCCAGCAATCCCAGTACTTGTGAGGCTGAGACAGGAGGATCACAGGTTCAAGGCCAGCCTCAGCAACTTAGTGAGACCCTGTTTCAAAATAAGAAAATAAAATAGGGCTGGAGGTGTAGCTGATTGAACCTGGGTAGCTCAGTGGTAGAATGACCCCGGGTACAATCCCTAGTACCACAAAAAACAAGAAGAGGAGAGGAGAGGAGAGGAGAGGAGAGGAGAGGAGAGGAGAGGAGAGGAGAGAAGAGAAGAGAAGAGAAGAGAAGAGAAGAGAAGAGAAGAGAAGAGAAGAGAGAAGCAGAGTGACACTCATAGGCTCCTCCTCTGTGGTTTGCAAATGGCGCTGCAGAGTCTGGTTCCAGTCCCTTCCTTCTCAAGTTCAGCTTGTCAAGTGAGACACATACATCTTGGCAGAGTTGCTTCCGTCATTGGATTAATGGTCCATGATCCTAATGTGCCAGGCCTGTGAATCACTTATGTGCCCTGGATCCTTCAATTACACCCTCAGCCCCCACTTCCTGAAAAGATTCACAATCGCTCCTGTTTGGGCGAAACCCTTTAAATGCTGACACAACCCCTTTACTTGGAAATTGCTGCCTGCCTCTTCTTTCTTATTTAGTCTCACTCCTCACACCCCACATTCTATGTAGAATATATTTGCTAACATTCAAACGCTATCTAAACTTATTCATGTGATACCTCTTGATTGAGTCTCTGTTTGTAAAACGATTTAAAATCTGCCATTATTTAAGTCAAATTGACATCTTTCATACTACTTCCTGCAACTCAAGATCCAGACAACTGAGCTCCAATCTGAATAAATGTGATACACACATTTGTTTATTTATTATTTATTTATTTATTTATTTGTTCATTTATTTATTTATACCGGGGCTTGAACCCAGGGGCATTGTACTTCCAAGCTACACTCTCAGCCCTTTTTTAATTTTTCATTTTGAAACAGGGTTTTGCTAAGTTGCTGAGGCTAGCCTTAAACTTGCGATCCTCCTATCTCAGCCTCCCCAGTATGTATCAACATGTGCCACCATGCCTGGCCCACATGTTGATTTAAAATGCACCAATAAAAGTATAAAATACAGTAATAAAATAAAATAAATAAAATAAAATGAAATGCTCCCATCTCTTGTTCAGCATACCATGAACAGTCACTTCGAATTCCTTCCTGTGGTCGCCAGCTGTGTTTGTCGCCACACACTGATAGAGGCCCGTGTCTGATACTTGAGCCTGAGCAATAATCAGCTTGCGTCCATTTAGTAAAATTTTGAATCCATCCCTTTCATCAATGAGCTGACCATCCTTCAGCCACCTAGAGAAAAGGCCAAAAAGATGTCTGGACAGATAGTATAGATTAGCAGTTTCCTAGTAGATATGGATATATATCATATTTATTCTCTACTAAGAACTTGCCTAATTTCCTAATTATTCACGCTGAAAAATAAAAAGTGAATGGAGAAGAGAAGAAAAAAGGAAAGTTGGCCTAAGACAGAAGTTAGCATATTGATGGAACCCAATAACTATTTCTTGAGTTCTTTATTATTATTTTAAATTTTGTCTTTTTTGTGGTACTGGGGATTGAACCCAGGAGCAATCTATCTCTGAGCCACATCCCCAGCACTATATTTTATTTTTTATTTTGAAACAAGGTCTTGCTACGTTGCTGAGGCCGTCACTAAGTTGCTGAGATTGGCCTCGAACTTGCGATTCTCCTGTCTCAGCCTCCCAAGTACTGGGATTATAGGTGTGCACCCCCACATCCAGCTGAATTCTTTATTTTTAGACTAATTTTAGGTCACAGAAAGGGGCAAATGCCCCTAAATTTTACTTACTTCAATATTTAAATAATGTTAACCAGCAAAATGCACACAATCTTGAGACGTTTGTAAATAAAACACTGAAATTATGTAGCTTTATATTTTTACATTTTTATGAGTTATCACTTTCCATTTAGTTTTATAATCATATATAAACATATTTCATTCCCTTAGTTTTCTAACTGTTCCTCTGCATATCCCATCATGCTTCCTAAATGAAAGATAAATTCTTAATAAATGCTTTGTAAATAAAGAAATAAGAAAAAAAGACTGGTAAACATATATTCATGTTATCCTTTCTCTAATATTTCTGATATTGTGTGTGTGTGTGTGTGTGTGTGTGTGTGTGTGTGTGTGTGTGTCTGGGGATTGAACTCAGGGGCATTCTACCTCCCAGCCTTATTTTATTTTTTATTTTGAAACAGGGTCTCCTAAGATGCAGAGAGTCTTGCTATGTTGCTGAGGCTGGCCTTGAACCTGTGATCCTCCTGTCTCAGCCTCCCAAGTACTGGGATTACAGGCATGTACCACCATGCCCTGCTTCTGGTATTCTTTTTATTTAGCCATTTATTAAACATTTCAGTGTCTCGGGAAGGTGTGGCATTAACACTGCTTAATAATCTGCTGCTCTCAATTGAAAGTATAATTTCCCAGATATTAGAAAAGAATTTTCCCAGTTGAGCAAATTTAGCTGCTCTTCAAATATCAAGTCAAAATTGTCTTGTATATGGAGTATGTTTTAAGAATAATATAAAGAATGTAATTTTATACTTCCACTTTCTAATGACACAGGAAGTCTTTCAAGATAGTGCTAGAACACTCACATTAAAAGGCGGGAGGTATTTAGAAGACATACCCTAACCCTTACATGATAGTTGGTGGGGGGGAGCCTGTCACTTGACAGTCCAGCTCCAGTAAGTTATTGACCATCACAATCAAGTACGATGTTTCATCTCCTCCTTCTACAGCTGGTGGCACTAGAAAATGACAGGGAGGGAACATATAAAGAAATGTATCGAAAAAAACCACACCATCACATCAAGCAATACTAAGTAGTAGTTTACAATGTTGGCAATTATCATAGTAACTTGGTACACAAATGTACTGAAGTACATTTACAATAAACCCTGCCAGGATCATGGAATGTCCTTATGACATATTGTGGATTTTTCAACAACTAGTACTATGGTGCTACTCATGCTATGTGAATAAAACATTGATTTGTATTTTATAGCACTTATTTTTGTAAGAATAAGACAAAGGAATCCCCCCAAATCGGGGCATCTATTGATAAAACCATCAATCTATAAATAAAGATATAAAGACTTGAAATAAAATAAAGATATAGAGACATGAGGTTGCAAGAGGTCCCAAGGTCCAGACACTACTTTTTGTTGGCTAGCACAGTGCTCATGACAAAATACCATTTTATGGCTCAGTGCAATCAGAAATTGTCATAGATGTAAGAATGTATCTATGCACTTACAAAGTACACCCATCAAAGTCAGTGGAAAATTTATCTTGGAGTCTTGATCATGGGACTTTGGCAATGAATCTTCTTCTTGGCAGTATGCAGAGCAGAATTTAACAGACAACTGTACCTTACCTTAGTTTTATTGTTGCATGAACAAAAAAGTTATTTAATAAACCAAGCAGGCTTTGCTATGAATTGGAAAATCTAGGCAAATGACATCCTTATTTACCTAAGACTTCAACTTCATATTTGATTTTCTTTTCTCCTGCCACGCTGGTAGCCACACATACGTACTGTCCCCGATCAACTTCTAGGGCACTCATGATTTCGAGTTTCTTCCCACCGGCTTCGATGCGGATGTTGTCACCGGCTTTCAGGGGCACGCCATCTTTCAACCACGTGAGAACCGGAGGAGGATTGCCTGCAGCTTTACACTCCAGTGTCAGTGAGTCAGCAATGACAACTTTCCTGTTCACAGGTGTGGCCAAGTCACCTTCAATCATGGGAGGAACTAGGTAGAAAAGTTGCAATGTGTCAGGTAGTTCTTTGTGCGGTCATAAAATATGTCTTACTGAAATAAAGGGGAGTTTTTTTTCTCATGTAGATTGACCACAGAAACTACCTATATGTCCCTCTCCCTCTAACCTGTTAACTGAAGAATTTCTTAGTTCAGCTCATCTGCAACTATTCTAATTATTCCGGAATACTTTGTACTGTCTGGCTTATAAAGGACAAATAGAGAAGAATGACTTTAGTCCTAACAACAACTATATTACCTACTCCACAAGAACCAAATGGATTAGATGCTTCAAGCCTCAAGGGCAAAGGTTAGTTGAACAAATGAACCATTTCTTGTTAACTTTAGCTTTGTAAACAGTTTTCCAAATCATAACAAGTTCTTCCAATTCCTATCCAGGCATATTGAAACAAGCCAATCCCACCAGAGCTTTATTTTTATTTACTTCTTTTTTTATTTCCCTGCCTGATCAGATTTTCTTTGTATCAAGGGTTGGCAAACGATGGTCTGTGAGCTAAATCTGGTGTACTCCTAAGAAGAGATTTTACATTTTATAGATTGTTGAAAAAAACTCAAAATAAGAATTTTTTTTTTGCGGTACCGGGGATTGAACGCAGGGGCGTTCTACCTCCGCACTTCCCCCCCTTGCCCTATTTTTTATACTTTATTTTGAAACCAGGTCTCACGAAGTTGCGGAGGGCCTCGCTAAGGAGAGAGAGAGAGAGAGAGAGAGAGACAGGGAGAGAGAGCGAGAGAGCTGAGGCTGGCCGCGAACCCGGATCCTCCGGTCTCCACCTCCCAAACTACTGGGATTACAAGCGTGCGCCACCACACCCGGCTAAAATAAAAATATTTTATGACACATGAAAATTATATTAAATTTAAATTTCAATGTCCATAAAGAAAGTTTTATAGGAACATAGCCACACTATTTTTTTACATATTATAGATGGCTTTTTTAATGCTAAAAACTGATAGAAGCATACATGTCTCTATCGCTCTGAACTTCACCATGATGTCTGCTGACCCCTATTCTATGCCATCCATCAATCTCGCTGAATGTGGTTCCATTTCTGCTTGGGTGCTAAGTAAGGAGTACTGAACTTTATGGAGTTTCCTATACTTTTTGAAATACTTTTATTGGTGCATTATAATTATCCATCATACTTTTTATTTCTTCGGAATGTTATGGTACACTGTAATGATGTATCATAGTGAGATTCAAAGTGATACCTTCATATAAGCACACAACATCCCTTGGCGGTTTTGCCTCCGCATCCCAACCTCCTCCCCTCCTCCCTCCCTGTACACGTTAGTGAGATTGGCAGTGACACCTTCATATATGAACATAGCATTATTTGGTCTGTTTCTTTCCTCAAGTCTCCTTTTTCCCCTCCCCGCCTCCCTCCGCCCATCAATCCTCTTCCTCTATTCTAATGGTCTTTCTCCTCATTTTCATGAAGCCCCTTTTATTTTCTTTCTAGCTTCCACCTATCAGAGAAAACATATGACCTCTGACTTTCTAAACTGGGAGATCTCACTTACCATAATGTTCTCTAGTTCCACTAATTTCCTGCAAGTGACATGATTTTGTTCTTCTTTATGTCTAAGTAAAACTCCAATGTGTGTACAGACCACATTGTCTTTGTCTGTGCATCTGTTGGCAGATCCCTGGGTTGGTTCCATAATTAGGCTATTGTGTCACCAAGGCTTTTATCATAGTACCAACTGGATGTCAGCATATTAGAAAGCATAGGTAGAAAAGGGCACAATTGAAGCATGTATTTTTCCTTACCATAGACATCGACGTGGAATGATTTCTCAGCAGTTCCAGCAATATTGGTTACGCGACAGGTGTATGTTGCTGAATCAGAGACCTGCGCTCGAGGAATATGAAGGAATTGGCCTTTATCGATATAAAGTGTGTGTGGGCTGGATATGACCAGCTGGCTGTCCTTATACCAAGTGATAGTTGGCACTGGAAGTGCCCGCGTTTCACACTCCAGTTTAATGACGCTGTTGATCAGTGCTGATATTTCTGTGGTAACATTCCCTCCTTTAATACTAGGTGGAACTACAAAAGATTTCAGAACAAAAACAAGCTTTCTAAGTTCAACATCCTCATTGCAATCTTAAATGCTATAAATATTTAAATAATGAATTTAAGCCCAGCGTGGTGGTCCACACTTGTAATCCCAGTGCCTGGGAGGCTGAGACAGGAGGATGGCGGGTTTGCAGCCAACCTCAGCTACTTAGTGAGACCCTGTTTCAAAATAAAAAAATAAAATAGGGCTGGTGGTGTAGTTCAGAGTAGAATGCCCCTTGGTTCAATACCCAGTATCATGAAAGAAAGAAAGAGGGGGAGGAGAAAGAGAGAAAGGAAAGAAAGAGAGAGAGAGAGAGAGAGAGAGAGAGAGAGAGAGAGAAAAGAAAGAAAGAAAGAAAGAAAAGAAAAGAAAGAAAGAAAGAAAGAAAGAAAGAAAGAAAGAAAGAGAAAAGAAAGTAAGTCAGGAAGCCTGTGATTTATATACTGATAATTACTTGCCTATCTTGTCAAAACAATCTCTCTTACCCCCACCCTTTGGAGTTTCAGATTTCAGTAAAAATAGTAAGTCACAGATTCCTTTTCAGGGGCCCATTTAAGTCTAATAGATCATACTAGAGTAACTCCAGAAGTTAGGTTTAACCAACAAAGTGAATCAAAACAAAAATCTCACTTAAAGTAGACACTGTGAAATCAGACCAAGGGAGCAAAAATGCCACATGTGTTACAACAGCAATGCCCTCTCCCCATGAAATATGGAAGGTCTAGGTCTAAATGCTTTCAGGACCAACTACTGGTAACAGCTGTGGAGTCCTTGATTTTTGCTGCTGCTGCTTCTTTTTGTTTTTCTGACCTGCCATGAGCCCATTCATTTGACTATGCTCATCTAATTTGCTACACGTGTATTTTCCACAATTCCGCAACCTCAGGCCTGGCCTCTCCCATCACATGAGAACTACGCTTTTGGAAAAAACACCTCAAGTTGCACAATCTCTGCCATGTTATTTTGAACACAGTCATTCTAAGATTGTGTCATCACAACAATTTTAAAGAAATCAAATGGTGTATGTCAGAATTTGAGTGTCTTAGTAGAATGTTAACAAGGTTTTATATTTATTTATTTATTTATTTAATTTATTTTTGTAGTACCGGGGATTGAATCCAGGGGCATTCTACCTCCGAGCTACACCCCCAGCCCTATTTTGTATTCTTTATTTTGAAATAGGGTCTCACTAAGTTGCGGAGGGCCTCACTAAGTAGCTAAGGCTGGCCACCAACCCGGATCCTCTGGTCTCAGCCTCCCAAGTACTGGGATTACAAATTGCGCCACCACGCCTGGCAGGTTTTATGTTTTAGAATGAAATGTTTAGTAGAATTTTTTTATGGTTAAACTAGAATTATGGGTATTAAGAAAGAGAGAGAGAGACCATAGAGGTACAGTGCCATTCTTACCGCATCACATCAACTGTACATGGTATCAACGTGATTTATCACCGCTGATGATAACCTTGCTAACCCGGCGAGGTGGTGTTTGCCAGGTTTCTCCAGTATAAATTCACCCCCTTTTTGCAGGAAGTCACTATGCCCAGCACATACATATCAGGTGGGGCTTACGCTCTAATTTCTTATTAGGGAAGTATCTAGGGAATTTATTTGGAATTTGGCATGGGAGTTATGTTTCTTTTCCCCAATGTATTCATTTGTTCAATTGTTTATTTATAGCAATATGAACTCAAGCAATTTTCTACTTTGGTATATAATCCAATGCTACCTTTTGATATACTTTTATTGGCGCATTGTAGTCAACATCATAATGTAGTTCAGAGTGATAGGGACATACATACACATAGCATTTGGTGAGTTTACCCCTGACTACATTTTTTTTTTTTTTTGCGGTACCGGGGATTGAACCCAGGGGCATTCTACCTCTGCGCTACGCCCCCGGCCCTATTTTTTTATGCTTTATTTTTGAAACCGGGTC